>CM064582.1:4757064-5052299 GCA_032716605.1 Paralithodes platypus
TTATGTATTTCGTAAACACACACACACATAGACATACGTACTTTTATGTGATACTTTTTCCATAAATACACACACACAAACACACAGAGCTACACACGCCGCACAAACATGCTTTATTTAATTTCTGTGTTCATGGTTAAACTTAGTTTCTAATTATCACAATTATCAATTCGGGTGGATGAGACTCGTTAGCCTTGGTCGGCAACTCATCTAGGGGAGACAACCTTATACAAATCCTGGTGGATGGGACTCGTCAGCCTTGGTTGGCAACCTGTCTAGGGGAGTAAACCTGATACAAATCCGTACTGCTTACCTAAGGGTAAGGCAGGTTAGTGGATGGATTAGCCGAACACCACTGTAGAAAAATAGTGCGAACAAGATACACAGAGGGCCTCGGAGTCGGACGGATCCTGAATTGAGTAGTCAATCCTGTAAGTCCTTCACTAAACTGACTCGGGTTGTCCCTCTCACAGGGAATAAGTTCGCTTGGGGGAATTCTGTGTATGGCCACCCTCGTAAGGGGAGTAAGGCGTCCGGCAATAGATAGATAAATAGATCAATGTGTAACATTGGATTTTGACCGCAATCTTGGATTTTCACAGTTTTAAATCACTCTGAAATGTTCACGTATTCCTGAACCTGATTATAAGAATACGTTATGTGTGTTACCTTGTTCATGTTGGCGGTGGTGTGTTGGTGGAGGGCGGTGGTGATGGAGTGGTGGAGGGGGAGACACTCTAGCAGGGCCGCTCCACCTTCCACATCCTCACCTCTGAGAGAGAGAGAGAGAGGTTTATTCCAGATTATAGGAATTTGGCCTACGGTCGTATTTGAACAATAACATAATGCATTTTCATGTATATAAAATGTTCACTACACGAATAGAAAATTATAGAGGAAAAGCTAGCTTTGTAAATGGCGATAACTATATTTTCATCTAAGCAAAATTAATGGGTATAGCTATCTAGCTATCTAGAAATCTACTTATCTATCCATCTATCTATCTATCTATATAAATATAATATATATAATATAGATATACAGTATATATACCTGTATATATATATATATATATATACATATATATATATATATATATATATATATATATATATATATGTGTGTGTGTATGTATGCTCCGACAGAGGATAACCTTGTAAGAGAGAAAGATGAGTTCTGGGTGAATGTGGAGGCGTGCCTGGATAAGTTTGGCAAGAACGAAACAATATTTCTGATTTGGGGATATGAATGGAAAGGTGGGTGATAAGAAAGTTGACCGTCAGAGGTGAATGGGAATGGTAGTGCACTTGTGGACGTATGTGTGGGGAGGAGGCTATGAATAGCAAACACCTTCTTCCGACACAGAAGGGTACACAGGTACACATGGAAAGTGGTGTGGAGGAAGAAGGATAAGGATAAGACAGTGGTGGGACGAAAGGTACTGATTGATTATATACAGTACAGTGTGTGTGGATGAACTAATGAAGAAATCTGTGCTGGATGCCAGGGTGTATAGGGGGTATTGGAGGGAGTCTGTCTGACCATTATGTAATAGTAGCTAAAATTAGGATACAAAAGAAGTTGGTGAGGAGAGCTGGAGGGAGGCGAGAGGAAGGTGGAATGGCGAGGAGGGTGGAGCGGCTACAGGAGGAGGAAATCAGGGAAGAGTACAGAAAATCAGTAGAAAGACTAAGTAGGTTTGACCTGGAAGGTATGGAGGAAGTGGAGGAGATGAGCAAAGTGTTTAAGGAAGAGATCTGTGCAGCATGTGAGAAGGTGTGTGGAGTAAGGAGAAGAGGGAGGGGAGTGAAGGGTTCAGCATGGTGGACAGAAGAGGTAAAAATAGTTGTGGAAGACAAAAAGAATGTGTAGAGAGAGTGGTTGGGTAATAGAGGGAATGAAGATTGAAAGAGACAGAAACATGGAGAAAAAGAGAGTGGTGAAGAGAGTAGTGGAGGAAAGTAAGAGAAGAGTAGATGAGGAATTTGGAAGGAATCTGAGTGTAAAATGGAGGGAGTGTAAGAAACTGTTCTGGAAAGAAGTCAAGTAAGTTAGGGAAGGTAGCAAGGGAAACAGTAAGTGTGTGAAAGATAAGAATGGGCGTGTGCTAGCCGAGAAGCAAGAGAAAGTCGAAAGATGGAGGGAATACTTCAATGAATTGTTAAATGTAAGGAATGAAGCGCCAGCAAACATAGTTGGATGGGGTGTGGGAGGGAGAAGAAGAGAAGTAGTGGAGGAGGAAGTGGGGATCAGGAGGTCAGAAGCGTGTGAAGCCATGAAAAGAGTGAAGTTGGGGAAAGCACCAGGAATAGATGGAGTGTGTGGGGAAATGCTGAGGTATGGTGGTGAGCTAGTGATGGAATGGATATGGCAAATGTGCAAACTAGCATGGGAGAAGGGGAGTGCACCTGATGACTGGAAGACAGGCATAATAGTCCCCCTATATAAGGGTAAAGGGGGTAAAGGTGTGTGTGGTAACCACCGAGGAATATGTCTTCTAAGCGTAGTAGGAAGGTGTACAGTAGGGTAGTGATAGAGTGAGAGCGAGAACGGAGAAATGGATAGGTGACGAGCAGGGCGGTTTTAGAAAGGAAAGAGGATGTGTAGATCAGATTTTAACCCTGAATTGTGTTGTGGAGAAATATCTGGAGAAGCAACAAAAGATTTATGTTGCCTTTTTGGACTTGGAGAAGGCCTATGACAGAGTGGATAGAGAAGGTATGTAGAAAGTATTTAGAATATACAGAGTAGATGGCAAGTTGCTGAAAGCAGTGAAGAGCATGTATGAGGGTGCAAAGGCGGCAGTACGTGTGGAGAATGAGCAGAGCAAGTTCTTTGATCTGAATGTTAGGTTGAAACATGGGTGTGTATTGTCCTTGTGGTTGTTTACTGTATATATGGATGGAGTCATGAAATAAATACAAGGAAAAGCAGTGGATGTTGGTGTATCGCCGATAAGGGAGGGAAATGAGTGGAAGCTACCTGTACTGCTGTTTGCTGATGATACAGTTCTGATGAACGATAATGAATGGGAGTTGCAGGATCTGGTAAATATGTTTGGAACAGTGTGCGAAAAACGGAATCTGAAGGTAAATGCGGGGAAGAGCAAGGTTATGGTCTTCGAAAGGGGTGAAACCACAGAGTGTAAGGTGAAGTTGAACGGTTAGGCTATGGAGATTGTCAGCTCATTTAAGTATATGGGCAGTGTAGTGAGTAAGTAGGGGACTATAGATGAAGAAGTGCGGGAGAGGGTGCAACAGGGGAAGAGGGTTTTAGGAATGCTGAAAGCAGTAACAAGAAATAGGGTGGTCTGTATGGAGGTGAAGAAGTCCTTGCATGACAGTGTGGTAATCCCGACACTGACTTACGGAAGCGAAGTATGGACGTTGGTGGAGAGACTCCGACCAAGAGTAAGAGGGGTGGAAATGAGTTACTTAAGAAGTGCGTGCGGAGTTACATGGAGGGATAGGCAGACGAATGAGGAAGTAAGAAGGAGGTGTGGTGTGGAGGAAAGTGTGAAAAGGAACACCTTGAGATGGTTCGGCCATATGGAACGTATGAGAAGCGAGAGAATGACTAAGAGGGTGTACGGGAGCGAGATGGAAGGACAGAGAGGGAGAGGTAAACCAAAAGAGAGGTGGAAGGATGGAGTGAGGAAGTATATGGATGAAGGCGGTGCTGGTTGGGAGGAGGGGCATCGACTGACTCAGGACAGAGGTGCATGGGGGCGTTTCGTTCGTGGCCACCCTGATCACGGCGTCAGGCAATATATAGGTATATAATTATATAGGTATATATATAGGTATATATATATATTGTTATGCCCTGATTTTATGCAGGATTAACGATTGATACAAGTGAGTTCTACTAGACTGGGACTTCCGAGTTCATACAAATACATATAAAGAAGACAACAGAGGATATATACTGTATATCACCAAAATATAGTTTAGATTGCAGCTTTATTTCCTTAATCTCTAAATCCACGTATAGAGTATGAGTGCGAGTTTAGAAACATAACCCAATCAATAGCACTTCAAAAACATTTAATCTTCGAGCACAGTCGCGGATCTGGATGGAGTTCAGGTATTTTAGCACAGCTTAACTGTATTCCTTTTGTCTGGAATCAGATACACTAATTACTATCGAGGGTTGATACAAGTAATATCATCAGTTATTTAATTTCACTGTACTTGTAGCGAAGTAGACTTGCGATGGTGGTGATGAATGAGTTAGTTATTTCACCATATATCTTGAGTTATGTACCGTGCGCACTGGTATGAGAGCAAGCTCAAAGTCGAATGAGGATGGACTTTGAAATATTTTCTTAGTGTTAAAATAATGGCAGAGTCGATTGTGGACTCTGAAATATTTTCACTTGGTCGAAATAATGGCAGAGTCAATTAGCATCAAAATTGGCTTAATTTGATTAAATTCGGAAAATCACTTTTAATGGTCGGAAACACTTTAATAGACTATAGAGCATTCATAAAGGATTTTTTTTTCTGTAAATTCCGAATATTAACACGGTAATGGATTTTTGATGTTTTAACACTTTTTGGGACTGTTTATTTCACTCTCGAACTTGGATTTTTGGCAGAGTCGCTTGTGGACTCTGTTTTAGTTTTGCTCACTTCGTGGATTAACTTATAACTTTCTCTCGTTGCTGGTCATCGACTTAGGCGTCTTTTCTATATCTTCTTTCCGACGATGGTTGAGGCGTTTGCTGTCTGTAGTCGTCTGCTCCTCCGTGGGCCGTCCAGGTTGGCCGGCTGTGTGAAGATAGTTACAGATGGGTTGATGGGTTTGGGGTCTTAAGTATGACTCCGTAACTTATTGTAATCATCTGGCAATTACTGTTGGGCACCATAACACCGGACTAACGCGAGTATTCTAGAGGTTATTTGGAATACTCTACTATCCTGACCTTTATATCAACCGTTGATGATGTCCTGTGTTAAGGTACTCTTGAACTAGGGTCCTAAATATCGTGCCTCAGTGGTAACGTATATGGCACGATATCTGACTAACGCAGGAAGACTTTAGAACTACTCTTCCTGACTGTCTCGGACCTATTTAAGAGGTTCTGGGGACCCGGGGCCGTGTTTAAACCTTTCAGTTACACAGTCTAATGGGATGCCAAAGACTCAGTGCACCTAGGACTTGTATATGCAGAGTCCCCTTGAGGGTATCTCGCGAAGCCCTTCCTTCACAGCGGTCTCAAATGTTTCGAGACTACCTGTGAAAAGGGATAGTGTTCACTTACAATAGTAATAAATAGGGAGGTCAGGTTGCCGGAGTCTCTCAACGCTTACTAGGGAAAGTGGAACCTAGCATAAGGGACAATGTTAGATACTGGGATGCCAGTAGTAACAAAGTTCCTCTGAAAGGACACTGTACACTTTCAATAGAAACAGCCAAGTCGTCGGATGCCGAGTTCTCAATTTCTTCTACAGAAGGTGTAATCCTTACTAAGGCCACTATGTTAGTCACTGGGATGCCAGTGGTAACAAAGTTCCTAAGGTAGGACTTTAGCACTTTTCACTAGAGAATATTGAGGACGGGATGCCGTACTCCTCAACTTCTTTTAGAGAAGGTGCACACCTAGAAGTTAGGAATCTATGTTTATCCTGGGATGCCTAGGACAACACGAAGCCTCCTAATAGGAGTGGTTGTGGACTTCTTTTAGCTATAAATGAAGGGGCGGGATGCCTGACCCTTCTCTTCTAAGCAAAGAAAGCTTTATACCGGTAACAGAAGCTATGTTAGCCACTGAGATGCCAGTGATAACAAAGTTCCTGTAACAGGCCACAGTTTCGGTAACTGAAAGAATAGAAGTGAAGCTCCGGGGTGCCGGTCACTTACACTACTATAAATTAGTAGACACCGCCTATCAAGAGTCTCTATGTTAGCTGACGGGAACCCGCAACCAACCAAGATCCCTAAAATAGGATTTTTAGCTCACAGACAGTATATTAGACTTTCGGGATGCCGTAGGTCCAACTGAATGGAGGTTTAATTCTAAGACTTCTAAAGGTAGGATGCCAGTACTCAAGAAACCTTAAAATTGCTTAACTCTCCTAGATTATCTTGACCTGGTATGGAGAATTACTGCGAGGGATCGTTGCTAACGTGTAGGATGGTAAGGGCATGAGGAGGTATCCCTGCAGGGGTCTATAGAACCTTCTTGTTTTGGTGATCAAGATATTCTCTTTCTAAATCAATTTATTAGGTCACACGGTGGTACTCGTATCAAGGGGCATATCACCTAGAAATGTACTTCATCAATGGTTAAGTAATAATTATAAAATAAATAGGGAAGGTCAATAGAGCCTTGGAAAATAATAACTTTGCTCAAGGAAAGGAGTTCCTTAATTCTTAACTTGAGCGGGAGGTTGAGGGTCGTGTGCAAAAACAAAGTGAGGAAGTATGAGATGCGCATTGAAGTATTTGATATATCATGCTCATCCACGGGGGTCTGAAATGAGACTCTACTTATGTATCATCGATAGTAATAAACTATAATGTAAGTTGATGATAAATTGTAAATTATTGCATTGTAGGTTATCTCTTAATATAGTATTTTAAGTAGGTGTCCCTCCCGGAATGTGTTGGTACTCCTGGCGAGCTAGCGGGCGAGCCAGCTGGCTTCCGGCGCGTGTTTGAAGAACACCAGCGCCACTCTGCGTTGCGGCGACTTTGGTACTATCTAATATGCATATAAACTTATATGAGAAAGAAGATCATGTGGCTTGTATAATTAGAAGAGATAATCAGAGGAGTAAAGAAGACTTATATGTGTGTGTAGGAAACGATGTCCCAAGGATCTATTGATGTACTACTTAATATTAATTTTGCATAGTTAGGTTTTAACAAAACATTATGGTACATTCATATAATACTAGTTTGTTATTATTCTTAATATTAATGATACATCGTATTACGTATTATACATAACATTATAAAATAAAAGAAAACATGTAAAGTATCTTGGGTTCCCTCAAAAGGGTTGGCTGAAAACTATTTTCTTTTTAGGGGGTGTCGTGGAGCGAATCGTCTTGCCCGGTGTGGGTGGGTATTCCTCCTTCAGCGTGTCTTTCTTCAGCATAGCGATTCGGCTGTTCCTGGGTTTCGCTACTGCTGTTGGTCCTTGTGGTGTTGCGATGGATGCTGGCTTCTCCATCTTGGTCCTTCTTTTCTTCGGGTCTTCTTGTTCCTTTCTCTTGGTCGGTCTTCCTTCTTCTTCCACTCCTTCGGTCTCTCCTGTTTGGTGGTCTTTCTTTTTTCTGGGTATTTTATATATACATATAAAACACTAACTAACACCCACCTTAATGTAACCTTCCTAAAGTCCCATTTGAGTTTGGATAGCTTTTGTTGTAGTGTAGCAGCTTTGGCCTCCATCCCCGCCCTCCGTCTCTCACCAGCCTCCTTCTGGGCCCGGTACTCTAAGCTGCCCAGACCTCCACCACCTCCAACACCTCGCACACTCTACAACAAACGCATGATAATAATAATTATAGAATACATAATAGTACTGTAGTAGTAGTAGTAGTAATAGTAATAGTAGTGGTAATAGTAGTGGTAATAGTAGTAGTAGTAATAGGCTTAGTAGTAAAATGTATCATAATGTATGTATGTATGCACAGTATATGCTCAGGTACATACCCCATAGCTGGGGGTGGCTAACTCGAGACAGAGCACGAAAAGAAATAATAATAATACTAATAATAATAATAATAATAATAATAATAATAATAATATTGATAATGATAATAAACATAATATTCAAGGATTAATAGAGTTGTTGTTGTTGTTGTTCCCTAAGCTGCCTGGCCGAACAGCCCCGAGTCCCTAAGGAAGGCCATGGCCACTGTCGGGCTTTCCCACAGAGCTCTCAAGGAGTGTAGATTGTGTTGTTGGCGTAAGTGGTTGTGTGAAATGCAGTCTTCTATGATGTGTTTAATATTATGGGGTGCTGTGTTACAACCTGGGCAGGAGTCGACGACAGAGTCATGCAATCTCTTCTGATAGCTCAGAAGGGCTGGATGGTGTCCGCATCTCAGCCTGGCCAAGTGGACTCTGTCCTCGCGAGGAAGGGAGGATTCAGAAGGATGAATTTCGGGAGGTCGTGCCTGCAGCTGCGTGTTGTGTATGAGTAAGTGGATGGAACGGCGAGAGATATGAGTATGGATGTGCTTCTGGAAGCTTGTTTGGGGTGGGCAGGGAGGGAGAGAAGACAGTGTTTGTGTGTGATAGCGTGTGCTGGGTGTTGTTTTAACATTTCTTGGTGTCTGTGGATGTGTTACCATGTAGTGTAGTGGGTGGTGTTGGTTCGTGGAGGCTGCTGCCAGGAATGGAGTCCCTCTCATGTCCAGATGGTCTTTGACTTTGAGGCCTCCCCTGGGTATTGCCCTGTTCGAGTGGTGTTTACGATCTCCCCCAGGATAATTCTAAGCTATGACGGTCAGAGGGAGAATCAGTATCATAAAAGATTCGAGTATCAAGGTCATTATTATAATACAGTGTAATATCTGACCACATGTCTGAAGGTGTGGGCGTTGTTGGTGTCTAGTGGAGGGAAGGACGCCCCCCGTGCTCTGAACACCGTCAGGTCCCTCTCTGGCGCCCACACGCACGCCCACGACCCACCACCACCCACACAAGCCACCACGCCGCCCACACCATCTGTAAAACGAATGGAAATGAATACAAAAGGAATGTAGACAGCCACACAGAGTAACTATTCTTATTCCCTTGAGGATGATGGCGTATTTTGGCAGTTTATTCTGGCTATCATTAGACCATTTTAGACAGGTTAGAAAGGATCTGTGAGAGTTAAATAGGTAAAGACTATTTCAATTCACCCCCTGACTTCTATATGCCCTTAATAATCTGAATAAAATAGTCTAGTAATAGCCAGAAATATTGAAGGAAATGCGTTTTTGATCCCCAAGGAGTAAATAATTTCTGTACTATAGGAAAAAGAAACACATATGTGCAAGACTCATTTATCTAACTTGATTAGGTATGAAATGTACACACGGGTGCCATAGTCTCTAGCACACTCATAACAATGCGTGGACCCACCTACTGGATGGTGTTCTTTACTAAAATTACCTAAATGTTTATTCCAAATCCAGAGTATTGTTCTACCTTTAAGGGGAGATTTCCACTTGAGGGATTTTTTTCTTTACCCCTTTCTCCCTCATGTTTAGCCCCATTGCTTTTGAGTTTTTAAGATAGCACCCCATTAGTTTGGCGATTTTAAGAACGTTCGCCCGATTTCTGTCAATTTTAAGATCTTTCGTACCATTTAGGTAGCGATTTTTTCCTGGCGAGCGATAGCGAGCCTGTAATTTAAGAGGAACCGGCCTTAGGCCGGGACATATTTCTACCGAAAAATGTACAAATTTATCTTGAAAGGGGGTCAAGGGGGTTTAATTTTAAGCTTGATGGAGGTCTAGGGAATAAACTAGATACCTCCCCTTAATCCTCATTTTATTGCACAATATTTGGGGAAGTAGCGCTCTGTGGATCCACAAGATAAAGCTAAAATAGTTGATAAAATAAAAAGAGATTTGTGTTAACCCATCCAGCCCCAGCGACATCCTTTGGCCCACGCCTACTTTTGTAGCACACAGCCCCAGCGTCGGCTATTCTTGCCTCATTAAAATAATTTTAGGCCTCCCAAAAGGCTCATAGGGGTCTCGAATTTGTACACATTGTAGCTTAGGATGTGGGACAAAGTAGGTAGCCCACACAGACCAGCTTGGGCCACCCTATTTTCCTTATTATTAAGAAAAACAAATAAAAAATGGCTGGTACTGGGTGCTACATTAAGTTTGTTTTCGGATAAGGCTCAATATGTATTTTGACAGTTTCCTTCAGTTCTGTTTTAACCCTTTCAGAGAACAATGGCACATGTCTTCCCTTATTCTAGCTATCATACAAATGAAGAAAGTCTATTGATCGAATGGGGTACAACCTATCTATCTATCTATCTATTGCCTGACGCCGTGATCCCCGAAGGGGTGGCCACGAACGAACCGCCCCCATGCATCTCTGTCCCCAGTCAGTCGACGCCCCTCCCCCCAACCAGCACCACCTTCGTTCATGTACTTCCTCACTCCATCCTTCCACCTCATATTCGGTCTACCTCTCCCCCTCTGTCCCTCCACCTCGCTCTCATACACCCTCTTAGTCATTCTCTCGCTTTCCATACGTTCCATATGGCCGAACCATCTCAAGTTGTTCCTTTTCACACTTTCCAGCACATCTACCTCCACACCACACCTCCTTCTTACTTCCTCATTAGTCTGTCTATCCCTCCATGTAACTCCGCACGCACTCCTTAAGTAATACATTTCCACTGCTCTCACTCTTGGTCTGAGTCTCTCAACCAACGTCCATGCTTCGCTTCCGTAAGTCAGTGTCGGGATTACCACACTGTCATGCAAGGACTTCTTCACTTCCATACTGACCACCCTATTTCTTGTTACTGCTTTTAGCGTTCCTACAACCCTCTTCCCCTGTTGTACCCTCTCCCGCACCTCTTCATCCATAGTCCCATCTTTACTCAACACACTGCCCAGATACTTAAAAGAGTTGACGATCTCCATAGCCTGACCGTTCAGCTTCACCTCACACTCTGTGACTTCACCCCTTTCGAAGACCATAACCTTGCTCTTCCCCGTATTTACCTTCAAATTCCGTTTTTCGCACACTGTTCCAAACTCATTTACCAGACCCTGCAACTCCCATTCATTATCACTCATCAGAACTGTATCATCCGCAAACAGCAGTATAGGTAGCTTCCACTCAATTCCCTCCCTTTTCAGCGATACACCAACATCCACTGCTCTTGATAGTATTTCTTTCATAACTCCATCCATATATACAGTAAACAACCACGGGGACATCACACACACCCCTGTTTCAAACCAACATTCAGGTCAAAGAACTCGCTCTGCTCACTCTCCACACGTACTGCCGCCTTTGCACCCTCATACATGCTCTTCACTGCTTTCAGCAACTTGCCCTCTACTCCGTATATTCTAAGTACTTTCCACAAACCTTCTCTATCCACTCTGTCATAGGCCTTCTCCAAGTCCATAAAGATCAACCTAAGGTACAACCTAACTTGAATAAACCTATTAATCCTACACATCCTTGCTAATCTCTATTATAATGTATACTTTTAGCCAGAATAATAGGAAGAACTGTGTCTTGTAGTCTATTCATTATAAGTAGGCTAAACATCTTGACCACTAACCTCCATAACTCAAAGGGGAGTGGTGATGGGCTGGTCTATCAGAGTGAGAACTGATCAATCTCTGCCATACCCATAGCTTACTCTGACTGTTCCTTTTACTTATATATTTTCTAGATCTCAAGTGACTGCGTCTCTAACGTGGATTGACCTCCCAATCTACCAAGATTGGAAGCCAAAGCGTCACATTTTTCCCTTGCCCCTCAACTTTCTCTTCATAATTGCTGAGGGGCACAGGGCCTTGGGTGGGGCTTTGGTTTCCCGGGCGTTTCCGCACCCTCTTCAAGCTCCCCGCCATGGAGTGGCTTCGGTCACCCAAGCTTTATTGTGGTCGGCGGGGAGGGTTCTGTGGGGGCGCTCGGTTATGGCCTTGGCTTTGCTCGGGGCCTTGGGGCTGTTCGGCCAGGCAGCTTGGGGAACAACAACAACTCAAAGGGGACTAAAGTAATCAAGGTAACATTTCTACCATTTTTGTCCTATGTGTATGAAGGAGACAAAGGGAAACCTGCCTGTAACAAGTATCCCCCTCATGGTTGAAAGAGTGATAGAGAGCCAAGATCAAGGTACGTTATAGGTAATTTAGGTGTGTTGGGAAGAAGTGTGGTGTGCTTATTAAGGGGAGATTTCGACTTGAAGGATTTTTTTCTGGACCTCTTTCTCCCTCATGTTTAGCCCCATTGCTTTTGAGATTTTAAGACGTTCGCCCCATTAATTTGTCGATTTTAAGAACTTTCGTCCCATTTCTGTTAATTCTAAGACCTTTCGTGCCATTTAGGTGCGAATTGTATCCAGGCGAGCAATAGCGAGCCTGTAATTTAAGAGGAACCGGCCTTCGGCCGGGACATTTTTCTACCGAAAAATGTACAAATTTATCTTGAAAGGGGGTCTAGGGAGTGTACTTTTAAGCTTGATGGATATCTAAGGGAGCAAACTAAAAACCTCCTCTTAAGTGTAGTGAAATGAATAAGAAGAGGTGTTTGTGAGACCTGGATTACTGTGTGTGTAAGTGAGGCACAAACTAGAAACAGTGGGGAAAATAAGGCAAATGAAACGGGGGGGGGGGGGGGGAGAATCAGCCAAGGAATAAGTGTGGATACTTACAGCCCATTCGCTCTAGCCCTTTCTGAGTTACAAAGGTTAGTCAAGAAATTTGACCTATTTTTAGAGAATGAATGGGTTAAGGGGAGATTCTCACTGGAGGTATTTTTTCCTGGACCTCCTTCTCCCTCATGTTTAGCCATTTAGATTCAAATTTTTATAATAATGAAATCAACAAATACATGTGGCACTCCAAGGACTCGAACCTAGGATACTCACACCGAAATTCCGCGCATTTATGCATTACGCTATCAAGATATTTTACAGATTTTACGACGTTTGCCCCAATAGTTTGTTGAGTTTAAGACCATTCGCCCCATTCCTGACAATGTTAAGACTTTTCGTACAATTTAGGGGTTGACGTTTCCTTGGCGAGCGAAAACGAGCCTGCAATTTAAGATGATGATTCCTCTTAAATTTAAGAGGATGATTCCTCTTAAATTCCTCGATTCCTCTTAAAGCGAGCCTGCAATTTAAGAGGAATCGGCCTTAGGCCGAGACATTTTTCTACCGAAAAATGTACAAACTGATCTCGAAAGGGGGTCTTTGGGGCATTAGTTTTAAGTTTGATGGAAGTCTAGTTAGCAAACTGAAAATCTCCCCTTAAGTCGGTGTCATACGAGTTTTTTTTTTCCATTAATTTTTACAGGCAATTGTAGTCTGGCATCTTCAAAATGTTAACCCCTTGAGGATTTTGATGTGTTTTAACAGTATATTTTGGCTAACAGACGTTATTCTTCAGCTTAGACAAGATCTGCGGGAGTCAGAGGCATAATTGAATTGGTTTTCACCCCTTAGATTTCTGGAGATCTTCCCTAAACTGCATAAAATCGTCTAATGATAGTTGTTGTTGTTGTTGTTCCCCAGGCTGTCTGGCCGAACAGCCCCAAGGTCTCGAGCAAGGCCAAGGCCATAAACGAGCGCCCCCCCACAAAATCCTCCCTGCTTACCTCTAACAAAGCCCGGGTGACCAAGCCACTCCAAGGCAGGGAGCTGAGGAGGGTGCGGAAACGCCCGGGAAACCAAAGCCCCACCCAAGGCCCTGTGCCCCTCGGCAATTATGAAGGGAAAGTTGAGGGGTAAGGGAAAAATGTGACACTTTGGCTCCCAATCTGCCAAATTCTAGGTTGGCAGTAGGGAGGTCAATCCACGGAAAAGACGCCGCCACTGGAGATCTAGAAGATATATATGTAAAAGGAACAGTCAGAGTAAGCTATGGGTATGGCAGAGATCGCTCAGTTCTCACTCTGATAGACAAGCCCATCACCACATCTAACTATCTAATGATAGTTAAAATATAATGTTAAACTAAGTCATAATCTTTGTATGGGTTAAATTATATCACAAATCCACCACTTAGCATTTGCTACCTTCAGTCCAGTTTCCAATGTGAAAGAGCCTTAAGGAGAGGTTTTTAGTGCGTTTCCTAGACTTCCATCAAGCTTGAAATTACACCCCCTTGAAAGATAAATTTGTACATTTTTCGGTAGAAAAATTTCCCGGCCGAAGGCCGGTTCCTCTTAAATTACAGGCTCGCTATCGCTCGCCAGGAAAAAATCGACACCTAAATTGCACGAAAGGTCTTAACACCTTACGAGCGGCCTATGCGGTTTATTATATGTACCGCACAGCGGGGTGTTTTTAGCCAAAATAGGGCTGTTTACGTGATCATTTTCATGCCTAAATAAGACCCAGAACGTAAAACAAGTACCTATCCCTGAAAGGGCATAAACAGAGCTTTCGAATGACACCATAACGATCCTTGTATGATGGATAGTTTTCTTGCAATAACCGTGCAACGCGAGTGCAAAAAGCAGGTAATTCGGTAGTTTCGGTACATAATTGAGTATGTAGCGAGTGAGAGAGGGAGGAGGGAGCTGAGATTTGTGTCAGTAGGTTCGCCGCGGTGGTCTGGAGCAGTCATACGCTCGCTAGTCTCCTGCCACCACTTGTCTCTCTCTCTCAGCCACATTACGTGCTGAAATTGCCACTCGACCTATGTCGAGCGCCGCCACATAGTCCAGCTTTTTTTAACTCGACTTATGTTGCTCGCCGCTAATTAAGGGTTAAAATTGATAGAAATGGGTTGAAAGTTCTTAAAATCATCAAAATAATGGGGCGAACGTCTTAAAATTAGAAAAGCAATGGGGCTAAACATGAGGGAGAAAGGAATCCAGAAAAAACTCCCTCAAGTGGATATCTCCCCTTAAGGGGTTACTGGTTGTTGTTTTGGTCTATGTATTTGTATTTTTGTTAATTCTAAAGTAACCACAAATACACCCCCTAGACCCCCTTCAAGATAAATGTGTACATTTTTCGGTGGAAAAATCACTCGCCAGGAAAATAAATCGACATTTAAATGGCACGAAAGGTCGTTATATTGACAAAGAACAGGGGTAAAAGTAAACAGCCTAACTAATGAAACTAGTCCTATTACCTTTGAGATTTTAAAACGTTAAACATGAGGGAGGAAAAACAACTACCTCCTCCTTAATAAGAAATTCGTAGCTTTACCGTAGTCAAAATGTAGTCAATATGTATTCAATATGTAGTCAATATGTAGTCAATATGTAGTCAATATGTAGTCAATATGTAGTCAATATGTAGTCAATATGTAGTCAATATGTAGTCAATATGTAGTCCATATGTAGTCCATATGTAGTCCATATGTAGTCCATATGTAGTCCATATGTAGTCCATATGTAGTCCATATGTAGTCCATATGTAGTCCATATGTAGTCCATATGTAGTCCATATGTAGTCCATATGTAGTCCATATGTATTCCATATGTATTCCATATGTATTCCATATGTATTCCATATGTATTCCATATGTAGTCAATATGTATTCAATATGTAGTCAATATGTATTCAATATGTAGTCAATATGTAGTCAATATGTAGTCAATATGTATTCAATATGTAGTCAATATGTAGTCAATATGTAGTCAATATGTAGTCAATATGTAGTCAATATGTAGTCCATATGTAGTCCATATGTAGTCCATATGTAGTCCATATGTAGTCCATATGTAGTCCATATGTAGTCAATATGTAGTCAATATGTAGTCAATATGTAGTCAATATGTAGTCAATATGTAGTCAATATGTAGTCAATATGTATTCAATATGTAGTCAATATGTAGTCAATATGTAGTCAATATGTAGTCAATATGTAGTCAATATGTAGTCAATATGTATTCAATATGTATTCAATATGTAGTAAATATTGTGCACTATACCATGTTCCAAATAAGCATAAACTCTTGATCAGTAACCTCAATAACTCACAAACGACTAGAGTAATCGAGCTAATAATGCCATTTGGGATGGGTCAGCCAGGGAATAGATGTGGAATGTTATGGCCCATTTGGATTTATAAAGGTTAGGGTTCACAAACTCTGGCCTACCTATTTGGAACAGGGTATAATGCTTGTCCCATGAAATAGATAAAATAGATGAAATAGAGGAGCTTGAATCTTTCGGAAATGTTCACCCATGGCACTTAACCCTCTTACATCCTGACGCGATTTTTGAGCCTATTAGGGATACTTTGAAGCCTTTGTTACCGTCAGGGGTATCTATAAACCTTTAGTTTGTTTACTTCAACCTCTGCAGTTGTCTTTGAGTTAGCTGTGGGCAGAAAACTAATTTTGGAGAGGTAATTATAACAGTGAGAGTAATCTATTTCTTATTGCTAATCTGGCAACCTCTGCGTCCTATGGTCGTGAGAGGGTTAAAGAGGGGGGGGGGGGGGTCCTGGACTCCTCCTCCCTCATGTTGAGCCCCATTAGTTTTGAGATATTAAGACGTTTGCCCATTAGTTTGGCTAGTTGAAAACCGCACCATTGCGTTGGCAATTTTAAGACTTTTTGTCCCATTTCTTTGTCAAATTTTCAAGAATGTTCGTACCATTTAGGTGTCGATCTTTTCCTGGCGAGTGATAGCTAGCCTGTAATTTAACAATGGAGGCCCATTTTCCTATCGAAAAATGTACACCTTTATCTCGAAAGAGGATCTTAGGGAATGTCTTTTTATGTTAAGTTACTGGACGTTTATAGAGCAAAAATATATAAATATATAAATATATAAATATATATAAATATATAAATATATATAAACATAATAAAGAAATAAACTTCCCTTAAACTTAATGAATATAGAGTATATGTTACTGTGAGCGTCTTTGTAATTATCAACATAGGATATATTTACTGCTCATATCTGGGCAAGTGATACTGAACTTATCCTTATAATATTGATTTTTGACAAGGTCATTCTTTAATTGATGCCAAATTAATGAAAAAAAAAATTGTATTTGTTAATGTACTGGTATATTATTATTTTTTAGATTCTTCCCTAGACCTCCATCATGAAAACAAAAATAGTCCCAAGACCTTCCCATCAAGATAAATTTGTGCATTTTTCCGCAGAAAATTGCTGCGGCCTTCACTCCTAAATGTCATGCTTGCTATTTTGCTCGCCAGGAAAAATCGAAACCTAATTTTTTGTTTTCCTATATTCCAACTACTCCCTCTCGGGCATAGGCCGAGAGCCTGCACATTCAACTGTACATTCAACGGTGAAGCCTGTGAGATTTCGTTCCAGTCTAGGGAGTGAGACATGTAAAGCGTTTTGAGCTAACACCAGCCTCCGCCATCTTGCCTTCGCAAGATGCACTGGGCCCGGCCATGTCTCGAAGCAGCTCCTTCTCTGGAGCTGCTTCGCCTTTGTGTTTCACTGTCTCATCCCCTAGAATGCACTGATACTAGGTACAGCACAAATGTCATCCTAATAATATCTTTCCATTGATACATTGGGATTCGAGCCCGGGACCATTGGATTATCAGTCCAGTGGCATGATCACTCCACCACACCTCCCCTAAATGGCACGAAAGGTCTAAAAATCCCAAAACTAATGGGACGAATATCTTAAGATTTCAATATTAATGGAGATACCCATGAGGGAGAAAGGGGTCCAAGGGTCCTGGGGGAGATTGTAGGCACCAATCGAGCAGGGCAGTACCAGGGAGGCCACATAGGCATATGACAAGGAGTTGCTGGAACTTATGTTTAATTGGCCACTTGCGAGTTTCGTTCTATAAGGAAGTTGGAGCTGTAGACATCGACATTTAACCCGGGAGCTGCGGGTAGACTCTTAAGAGTTCCCCCGGCGCACTGCGGGTAGACTCTTAAGAGCAGAGACTTTGAACACGTACCAAAACCGCGCGTTTATAGCCAGGCGGCTGAAAATTGGTGTGGGTATTGTACTACATGTCAACTCTCGATACCACCCCGCCAAACGCTCGCCCCGCACTCGTGCAAGCACCACCGCGCCAGTAACCACGCACTAGTCATGGAGCCTACACGTCCCTCACGCTCGCTCCCTGATGACACAACCAGCCCTCCTTCTGGTGGTGTTAGCCGCCGTGGAAGGCAGAGGGTGGCTGCCAAAGACCCTAGCTACCAGTACGACACGCCCTACAGCTCAGAGGACGAATCACCAGCACCAAAAGCACGTAAAACACGTGCAAGCAGGGCAATGGCACAGAGGTCATTGGTCTTTCGGGACACTGCCACCACGACCCAGGCCACTGCAACAACCACTACCACCACCACTGCCACCACTGCCACCCCTGCCACCCCTGCCACCGGTACCAGCGACGCAGGAGGCCGCCCTAGGGCTGCATTACCTGCGGGGGCAGGAAAAATTAAAGGCACGGGCGTAGGGAAGAGAACCCGTACGCCAGCCACAGTGCCCCTACCACCACCACCACCACCAGCCGCCCCTGGCCCAGCTGCCCCTGCCGCCCCTGCCGCCCCTGCCGCCCCTGCCGCCCCTGCTGCCCCTGCCGCCCCTGCCGCCCCTGCCCAAGGAACAGGGAAGGGGAAGGGGAAAGGGAGAGGGAAAGTGACTGGGAAAGCGACTGCTGGCCCTGGTGTCCCTGCCGGCCCTGCTGCCCCTGCCGCCCCTGCCGCCCCTGCTGCCCCTGCCGCCCCTGCCGCCCCTGCCCAAGGAACAGAGAGAAGGGCGACAGGCACCACCATCATCTTGCCATCAAGGCCACGCACCACTGCTGCCCCTGCCGCCGCCGCCCCTGCCGCCGCCGCCGCCGCCGCCCCTGCCACCACCTCTGCTGTCCCTGTCCATAAGACTCCCGCACGTGCCAAAGTGACCCGGAAAAATCTTACACCATCTAAGTATGCCGCCCTGCTGTTTGATGGTGATTCGCAGGACATTGGCAGCCCGGGTTTCGACGACGAAGCCCTAGCACGGGACCAAGGGTGGGGGGATTTGGGAGTGGACAGTGGGAGTGAGTCCGACGTCGGTGACGAAAACGAGGAAGGGCATCGTCTGTCGAGTGAAGAGGAGGGTAATGATGATGAAGTGCTGTATCGCGACCATGGAAGCGATATTTCAGACGCAGAAGAAGACGCAGACGACATTCCGATCCCTGGCATGCCTTCGTTCGATTGGTCTGACGGGGTCAATTTTGTACCTGACGTGCCCCAGTTCAATCCTGGGACGTCAGGAACAACTGACAACTGGCCCTGTGATGATCAAGCGAACGAAAGCGACTTCTTCCTCGCTTTTTTCGACATGGAGGTAATGACGTACATCGTTGCCCAAACAAACGCCTACTACAGGTGGGTGTTTGGCAGATTGGACGTCCTTTCTCCAAAAGCGAGAATACGAGGCTGGGTGGATACGACTGTGGCAGAATTTCTGACGTTCTTTGCCTTGTTGTTCCTCATGCCTCTGATCAAGAAGCATGTGTTGCAACACTACTGGAAGCACGACCCTCTCATCGCCACCCCAACTTTCAATAAGTTCATGACTCGTGACAGATTTTTGTTGCTGCTAAGATTTATGCACTTTGCAGACAACGAAAATCCTAACAGGATTGACAGGATATGGAAAGTTCGGGAGGTGTTCACCATGTTGTTGGAGAGGTATAGGAAATACTTTTACCCCTTCCTCAATTTGGTGATTGATGAGTCGCTCGTGCTCTTCAAAGGACGTCTTGTTTTCAAGCAGTATATCCCCTTGAAGAGGCATAGGTTCGGAATCAAGCTCTTCGTGTTGTGCGACTGTGAAACTGGAATAGTGCTTGACATGATCGTGTATACAGGCACTGACATTGACATACCGAAAGCCGCTGCCAATGACCCCATGGGCATGTCAGGTGCCATCGTCAGGAAAATGTTGGCACCTTACCTGGGCAAAGGCCACATCATCTACACTGACAACTGGTATACTTCTCCTGCTCTCTGCCAGTTTCTTTATGACAACCAAACGGGGTCATGTGGGACTGTCAGAAAGACAAGAAAGTTTATGCCAAAGTTCACAGGTGATGTCATTCCTCTCACAGATGCCTCCTCCAGTGACACACCTTCAGAAGACGACCTGGCCCCAGGAACACCGCGAGAGGCATGTGCGAAGAAGGCGACGAAAGGGGCAGAAATACAAGCAGCTCGAGAAGTGTGGGAAACTGATAGCCCTGAAGTGGAAGGATAAGCGAGACGTCCACCTGCTTTCCACCGTCCACACAGGTGCCCAGGTGGATTCTGGCAAAATCCACTACCGAACCAGGAAGACAATCTACAAGCCCGACATGGTAGTGGACTACACCAAAAACATGCGCCTGGTGGACAAGTCTGACTGTCAGCTGTCAGGTGTTGAGTGTCTGAGGAAGACTGTGAAGTGGTATCACAAGCTCTTCCTCCACCTAGTTGACATAACGATGCTGAACGCCTACAACTTGTGGTTGGTGAAGAAGGATATGGCCCCAAACCAGAAGCTGAAATTCCGGGAGTTCGTGTACAACGTCTCCTACCAACTCCTGGAGAAGTATGCCACCACCACTCACAGACGTACGGCATGGCGTGGGGATCACGTTCCTGACCGCATCCAGCTGGGTGTCGAAAGACACTACACAACCAACACCGAGCTGATTGGCACTCGTCACAGGCAGGTGCAGTGCACCGTCTGCAGCTCCAGTGTGAGGAAACCCCATGTGACCAAAAGAGTCACCTCAATGTGCGCCGAGTGCAAAGTTGCACTCTGCCTGGGTGACTGCTTCAGGGACTACCACACCTTCAAGAACTACTGAGTGTCGGCCCCTGCCCTGCCCTGCCCTGCCCTGGACTCGCCCCGTGCCCTGCCCTGGACTCGCCTCCTGCCCTGCCCTGCCCTGGACTCGCGCCCTACCTTACCTGACCTGACCTAATTGATCACGCTACCTCATAATGTAACATATATATTATATAATGTATAAGTTCCAAAGATGTCCCTGTGATATAGCTTTTACATTATATAATTGTATGTTTCATTATTTAGTTTATAAGTTTCAAAGATTTACATGTAATATGCCTTATTTTTTTAGTATATCAATATATATGTTTGTTATTAGCCTAAGTAATGTGTATATAATTATTTTCTTACCTCAAATGAATTGTACAAAAATAAATATGTTTCAATAAATCATGTCAAACCTACTATGATAATAAAATAAAACAATAAAAAAAGAAAAAAAGAAAACAAGGTCATGTCATTGTATTCTTACAATATGATATATTCTATGAATATTTCATATTGTTTGAATACAATGGCATGATCTTGTAAAAAAAAAATTTATAAATTTTTTTCTAGACAATATAAACCTTCCCCATAACCCCCTCCTGGATTCGATCCCACTACCCTACGACACTTTGAGTTTTCCAGTCCGCGACCTTACCAACCATGCCACAGGAGCTCATACCAAATATCACTCAAAACTTCGTGTGTACAATCGAAATGACAATATACAAAAAAAAATGAATTATCCCACCAATTTACGTTTGTAAATTGATGGGATTATCAATTATATCATGCCAAGGTTTATAATAGTTTGTCTCTGTCAAGAATTAGTAATTATATAACTTTATTCTGTCAAAAATTGCCCAAACACTCAGCAAAATTGCCCCTCTCAGTGTGACTCCACTCATTTTCACACGGTCAGGCGGTCACGAGGTGACCCTTGCCGCTCCTTGATTCTCCAGCTACAGCAGCTCTGTCTGGGAACAAAATTGGTATAAATACAATAATGGATAAAATACTCTTCACAAATACATTTGTATTGTATAATATTGTAAATAAAAATGAATAATAACTGTGTGGGTGTCGAAAATTGCTCAACCAGCTTTCTTATGTCTCGCCTACGCGCGTATATTGGATTATACATAGTCATGACTGTCATACAAATAATTGCAGTAGGTCTCGAATATACATTTAGATTGCATATTACTTCGAAATAAATAAGTAAACGTTTCTCTGGTGGCAATCTACCCTTTCGCAGGTGTAAGGAGACACCAGTCTATATTTAGCCCTCTATCACAACAGGCAATCTGCCTGTGTTGACTCAGCACCGTCGCTGGTGGTCTATAAATATAGTACTTTATTTACAGTCAATGGCCTACATGTTTCTGTGGTACTTCACATGTGTCTAAAATGCAATGTCTGCGAAGTCCATTTATATGTACGACATACGCATGTCTCAGTTTCTCTCTCTCTCTCTCTCTCTCTCTCTCTCTCTCTCTCTCTCTCTCTCCATTCCTGACTCATGTTATTGTAGACCTGTTGATGGCAACGAACACCAGCCATCTGGTAGACATAAGGGTCAAAATACCAAACATCAATACGCCTGGGGCGCCTCCACAATTATCACTAAGCTGGTTATCTATCTAGAGATCTGCCTGACTTCCATCTCTCCACGACTCACTCACTCACTGCACCCCTGCATGCCTCCCTCCCACCCACCCACCCACCCCCAACCCCCCCTTTCAGGCTTCCGTCTGCTAGAAACACATTCACAATTTGCGTAAATATCGCATCAATTGGGCTATATGCGGTATATTCCTTGTTATATGGGACGCCTACATATGTACACGTCTTTATTATAGCATGAGAGTGCTCTAAATACAAGATTGACGTGATATTTATGGCGTAACACACCCTCTCCCCCTTTCATTCCCACCACAACTCACTCACACCTTGGTTCACGCATAGAAACTCATTGATAATGTGCGTAAATATCGCATGAATTGGTTTATATGCGGTATATATTTTGATATATGGCACGTATACATACGTACAAGTCTGTATTATAGCGTGACAGTGCTCTACGTACAAGATATACGTGATATGTATGGCGTAAACCACACTCTCAGCTCATAAATTGCCGCCAAACCTCCAACACATCTTCATTCCCGCCTAAATATTCTCTTATAATTCCCTTATATATTGCAATTTTTGGTCACTATGAGGCATATTCATTGTTATATGGGTGCCCTACACATGTATACATACTCTAAATAGCCTAAAAGGGCTCGAAAAAGGAGATATACGTGATAATACGCGGTAACCCACCCCCTCCTCCCTCTCCTTCTATCCCCTGCGCGCGTAAATATTCGGCAGGGAAATCTCGCCGCTCGATGACAATCTAGCCGCGCGGTGCCATTCGCTCCACATTTTTCAACTACGGACCGTTCCCCTACCCCCCCCAGACATTTTTTGGGGGGTCAAATATATATGGGCCGATGCACGCAAACATTCCCTACACGATGATGTACTTTTTATCGAAATTGGCAATAGGTCCCAAAATCATCATAGGTGCGCACAGTCTTACCCTGTAGAAAACCCCCTGTGCGCCGCGGAGAGGTTAATAGAATTACCAGCTAAAATGTAGTTGTTGTACATTTATAAATGCATACAACTAAATTCAACATAAGTTTTATCCATTAGACATCTACTTTATTATTGTAGTTCTGTTTAATATCGATGTTTACGGCTCCAACTTCCTTATAGAACGAAACTCGCAAGTCGGCAAATTGCCGGGCTTCCCCAACTTTCTTTTTTCTATTTGTGACTCACCTACACAGAGTAATCCAGCCAACTCTCACAAACACCTCCTCCTCCTACTCATATTAGTATACTTATCAAGCTCAGCACACTTTTGTCCAACACACATAAATTACCTATAACATGCTTTGCTTCTGGCTCTCTGTCGGTCTTTCAACCTTTGGATGGAGGAGGAGGGTGGGGGGTTTAATTTGGGGGACACTTGTAACAGGCAGTTTTGTCTTTTGTCTCCTGCATGCACATAGGAAAACAAAAATAATAAAGAACAGAAAACCCTCTTCAACCAAATGCCTCGTAAGCTGAAAAATATATATATTACGCCACAATATGTCTTACCTTCGTGTTTACAGTCAGGCTTTACATATGCGGTGTTTGTTACAGTCCTGCCAGCCGTCCCTGTGGTGGTGTGTGAAGCCCGTAGAGTATAGCGAGAGTCTGAACAGTGAAGATGAACCACCTCACCACCTTCAGTTACACCAAGCAGGACATGACCATCACATCTGTACGGGAATAACAATTTTAATAGACACATTTAAATGACCACTTGTGAGCTTCAGGCTATAAGGAAGTTCAAGCTTTAGACCTCTATTTTCAGCAAAAATATAAGCATTTAATCTATTGTAACATAATTATTCCCATCAATCATAACCCATTACTTGTGTTAAATATCAATGTGAGAAATCTCTGAATGAAAGCTAAAAATGCAATGTATCAAGGGATAGTTGTACCAACAGTGATGTATGGGGCTGAGACATGGGCTCTGAAGGCCCAAGAGAGAAGAAGTTGGATGTGATGGAGATGAGCTGCTTGAGGAGTATATGTGGAGTGACGCGTAGAGATAGGTAGAGGAATGAAGAGGTACATTTGCTCAAAGAATTATCTGCACCCCTGCGCTGATCATCTGGTGTGTACAGCTCTGTAGGGTTGGCACCTCTGCCTGCAGCTATATCCATCCGAAGCGAGGATCGTCTCTGACCCATAATAAACAACAGATCTCAAAACTTATAACACATACTTTAAGTTTTATATTAGTCAGCGTAGGGGTGCAGATTTTTGTTTGACCAAGTGTACATAGGTTTAGGTAGGTGTAAATATGTGTAAGTAAGGATAGATGTTAATAGCCCTTCTTAATAAACCTATTAATAACCGTATTGGAGAGGAGGTTGTGGGTTATTGGTAGTTAATGTAGTAGACTTGATAGACTTGGTTGATTTTAAAATCAGGTAGATATATTTCAACGAAATTATCTTTTTATCTTTATATGAGAACAGGAGCAATCTTGATGGAGGAATATAGTATGAATATGTATTATGTAGAGTATTTCCCAAGTGTATCTTTACGGATAATATAACTCTTTATGCACCATACCAGTCAGACCCCTCCATGGACAGTACTGATAGTATGGTGCTAGACCCTCCCAATGGGTCCCAACACAGTCCACTACTAACATAATACTGTATCTTACAACACGAGTGCCGGTACAGTGCCACCCTGTGCCAATATTGTGACCACCACGCAGGTTAGACCATGACATGCACAGTACTGATATTATGGTGCTAGACCCTCCCAATGGGTCCCAACACAGTCCACTACTAACATGCACTGTATCTTACAACACGAGTGCCGGTACAGTGCCACCCTGTGCCAATATTGTGACTACTATACCGGTCAGACCATGACATGGACAGTACTGATATTATGGTGCTAGACCCTCCTCGTGGGTCCCAACACAGTCCACTACTAACATATACTGTATCTTACACACCTGTGCTGGTACAGTGTCACCATGTGCCAATATTGTCACCAATATACCGGTCAGACCATGACATGGACAGTACTGATATTATGGTGCTAGACCCTCCCCATGGGTCCCAACACAGTCCACTACTAATTTACACTGTATCTTACACACCTGTGCCGGTACAGTGCCACAATATTGTGACCACCATATGGTGGTCACAATATTGGCACAGGGTGGCACTGGTGTGTAAGATACAGTATTACGTTAGTAGTGGACTGTGTTGGGACCCATAGGAAGGGTCTAGCACCATAATATCAGTACTGTCCATGTCAGGCGCCTGGCCCGGGGAACCGGTGTATATGAAGGGTCATGCCTGGATGTGAGGTGGGCGGGCATTGTGGTGTACTCCGCTGCATGTCTGCCTGCTGAGACCAGAACCTCTCCGGGAGGTCTGGGTCTGAGGGAGTGCTGGAGGCCCTTAGTGATCCTTGGTCTCGGGTCTTCTCCTGGGCGATCTAGATGTGTGTGAATTTGTATTTAGTGTTTATTGTTGTATTGCATTGTCCCTGTTCGGGCTCTGTCTCGAGTCACTCCCCCCCCCCTCTCCCCAGCTATGGGGTATGTGCCAGAATATATACTATTATACATACATACATACATACATATAATACATACATACATACGTACATACATACATATACATACAAACATACATACAATATCGATGTCTATTGGTTCAACTTCACTTTTAACCCCTTCAGCACTATGACGCCTTTTTAACTTTTATTCTGGCTAAAGTTAAACAATTGTATGCAGTTAAAGAAGAACCTATGTTATTCAGAAGGTTTGTTGAGATCATATTTACCCCTTTGAGTCCTAGAGGTAGATCATAAGCCAAATAAAATCGTCTAATGGTAACCGGAATAAGATGAACATTACGTCATCGTGCTGAAAGGGTTAGAACTTTCAAAGCCATCAAATGTCGTCCCATAATTTGTGAGTTGTCTAAATTGCAGTACATTATAACACGTAGTTTAAATAAAGAGTGATATCCTAATCTCTGAGTCTCCCCTCCAATTATTGGGACCTGTAGGGGTTAGGTTCAAGTACTGTGGTTGGAGGTGAGGTTGAGGGATGGGGAAACGTCCTCCAGAAAACTATAGTCCAATCATTTTCAATAGGCCAGAAATCGTAACCACTATCCTCTATTACTCATCACAACAACAGACTCTACTCCTTCATGTAAACAACAAGCAAACACTCATCAATCACTTCTCACATGTCAGCCACCTAAAACCTCACAAAGACGACCGACGTGTCATCCGACGTAAGAGACAATTCCCCACAGACCCTGACTATACACCCTTCACCAATCACCAGACAAAGCATATCATCAACAATCTCAAGCACTCACCCGCCTGTGGCCTAAACAACATAAGCAACATACACCTCAGACCACAAGGCATACAAGCACTCACTAACATATCAAACTACAGCTATTCACACAACACAATACCAGACATTTGGAAGCATGGTATCATCATCACATTCCCCAAACCCAACAAAGACCCCACGCTACCCTCCTCCCACCGCCCCATCACACTCCTTTGCTCCCCCTCCAAAGTCATGGAACGCCTAGTATTACAACTAATTACACCTGACCTACCCCTAGCTCCAACACAACATGGCTTTAGGCCACTGCACTCCACAAACACTCTTCTCACAGACCTTACACAAAGAGCTTTCGACGGCATCAACTCAGCTAGACCACCACACAGATCACTATTAGCCACACTCGACATTAGTAAAGCCTTCGATGCCATCCCCCGCCACAACCTAACAACAAAATCTACAACACAAACATGCACAACAACACAAAAAGGTGGCTGGCCAACTTCCTAGCAGGCAGATGTGCACACGTATCTTTTGCCGGTCAGGCATCTAAAATCAGAAACTTTCCAAACGGAGTCCCACAAGGATCCGTCCTATCGCCCGCACTCTCCAATCTGTACATGCACGATATAACTACACCCAATACGCCCCAAATAAACTTAGCCTCCTATGCAGATGACATAACACTCACATGCACACACCATGACCCAAAAAGAGCAACAGATCTCCTTCAACCCTATCTCAACACACTACATGGCTGGTGCACTACAAACAGACTTAATCTAGCCCCAGCCAAATCCACCGCAACCCTGCTCACAAGTTGGACAGGAGAACACGAATACATCCCTCAACTCACCATAAACAACACACACCCCTAACACATACACACACACCCAAAATCCTAGGAGTAACATATGATACTCATATGACATTCAAACAGCACACCACAAACATTAAAAAGAAACGGACACCCAGACTTAACGCCCTCAGGTCACTTGCTCACACAAAATTTGGACACAACAAAGAAACTACCACCACAGTATATAAACAATACATAAGATCAGTGATGGAATACACAAGCCCAGCCTGGGCTTCTAACCTAGCTGAAACACATCATAAGACTTTACAGACTATTCAAAACAAAGCCCTGAAGATCATTACAGGCTGCACAGCTACTGCACCCACAAATCACCTACATCAAGAAACCAAAATCCTCAAAGTCAAAGACCATCTGGACACGAGAGGCACTCAATTCCTGGCAGCAGCCTCCACGAACCAAGACCACCCACTAAACTACATGGCAACACACCCACAGACACCAAGAAATATCAAAACAACACCCAGCACACGGTATCACACGCAATTATTGTCCTCTCTCCCTCCGTGCCCACCCCGAACCAACTTCCAGAAGCACATCCATACCCATATCTCTCACCGATCCATCCACTCACTCACAGACAACACGCAGCTGCATGCACGACCTCCCGAAATCCATCCTTCCGAATCCTCCCTTCCTCGCGAGGACAGAGTCCACCTGGCCAGGCTGAGATGCGGACACCATCCAGCTCTCCTGAGCTATCAGAAGAGACTGGAGGACTCCGTTGTCGACTCCTGCCCGGGATGTAACACAGCACCCCATACCATTAAACACATCATAGAAGACTGCATTTCACACAACCACTTACGTCAACAACACAATCTACACTCAATGAGAGCTCTGTGGGAAAGCCCGATCGTGGCCATGGCCTTCCTCAGGGACTCGGGGCTCTTCGGCCAGGCAGCTTAGGGAACAACAACAACTAATGTGCCGAATGTCCATCCCTCAGAAACCCTCCTCTACCGTGAGGACAAAATCCACCTGGATAGGCTGCGATGTGGGCATCCAGCCTTTCTGAGTTATCAGAAGAGGCTGGATGACTCCATCTAGGACACCTGTCCGGGCTATAAGACAACACTGCACACTATCAAACACATTATGGAAGACTGCATAAGACACAACCACCTACGCCAACAACACAACATACACTCCTGGAGTACTTTATGGGAAAACACGGTCTCGGCCGTGGCCTTCCTTAGGAGCTCGGGACTGTTCGACCAGGCAGCCTAGGGAACAACTACTACTACATCTTAAAATGTCAAAACTAATGAGGCTAAACATGAGGGAGTGAGTTATATACTCACGATTGATGGGTCATAATTCCCAGTTCCTTCCACTGACACACCGCAGTGGCCGCCTCCAACAACAATTGTTTCTTAATGACCGAGACCCCCTGGTAAGTCTCCCTGGGCGTGGTGTGTTGCTGCAGGAGCCAGGAGTGAGGGGCGGCCCGAGTGGTGGTGGTGGTGGTGGTGGGTGAGGGTATGGGTATGGGCGTGGTAGGGGTGGAGAGGCTGGTGGGGGATGGTTTGGTCACACACCTCGCGTCTAGTTCCACCATTATTCCGTTGCTAAGCTCCACCTCAATCACTTCCTAAGACAATTGTATTAGTTTTTGTAACCAGATAAAGAGTTAATTGAAAAGTTATTAAAACAAATGTAGTGGTTATATACATATAATCAGTTAAAGGAAAATCACTATTTCAAGCGAACTCATGATGCTCGCACACAGAAAGAATACTTCCAATGTTATGCCATAATCTACCTCGATCAAAATCTATCTATTTACACTATATATTGCCAGATGTCATGATTCCCGAATGGGTGGCCACGAATGATTCTCCTTCATGTACCTCTGTCCCACATCAGCCAATGTCCCTCCTCCCATCCAACACCGCTTTCACGCATATATCTCTCAACTCCATCCTTCCACCTCACTCTCGGTCCGCTCTCCCTCTATGTCCTTCCACTTCACTCTCGTACACTCTCTTGGTCATGCTCTTGTTCCCAATACGTTCCACATGGCCGAACCATCTCAAGGTGTTCCTTTTCACACTATTCCAGCATATTTAGGGGAGGTGTGGTGGAGTGGTCTTGCCACTGGCCTGGTAATCCAAAGGTCCCGGGTTCAAATCCCGATGTATCAATGGGAAGATATTATTGGGATGGAATTTGTGCTGTACCTAGTATCAGTGCATTACCACAAGCCCACCGAAACGTCAATAAAATACCCTCATTGTTCCCTGATTAAATAGCACTGTATGAATATTCCCATATTCAAAATGTGCTATAGGGGTGCAATGCCTGATGAGTTATCTGCTCAACAGGTGGCGTTGTGTGTGTGTAAGTGTGAGAGTCCGAGTGTAGGGGGTGAGACTGAAGCACGGGAACGAGGTGGCTTCAGAGATGGGATCGTTTCGGGCCAGGAGTGAGCACCATGCCTCATGTGAAGGCAAGATGGCAGGTGCTCGTTGTACTCTGCGTGCTTCACATGTCTCACTCCCTAGACTGGAACAAGACCTCACGGGCTTCATTGTAAAGCGGTGAATGTTAAGGCTCTCAGCCTATGCCCGAGAGGAAGTAAGTTGGAATATAGAAAAAAAAAAAAAAAAAAAAATCCACATCCGTACCACATTGCTCTCATGCTTTCTAATTCGTCTGTCTATCCCTCCACGTAACTCCACATGCACTTCTAAAGTAACTCATTTCCACCCCTCTCACTCTTGATTTGTGTCTCTCCAACAGCGTCCATGCTTCATTCCCGTACGTCAATGTCGGGATTACCACTTTATCCTGCAAGAACTTCTTGACTTCCATGCTGACTACCATATTCCTTGTTATTGCTTTCAGCATTCCTACAACCCTCTTCCCCTCTTGCACTTTACCTCACACTTCATCCTCTATACTCCCATATATCTCAACATACTGCCCAAATACTTAAATAAGCTAACATTCTCCATAACCTGACCGTTCAACCTCACCTCACACTCTGTGACTGCACCCATTTCAAAGACCATAACCTTACTCTTCCCCGCATTTACCTACAGGTTCCGTGTTCCACGCACTTTTTCAAGTTCCGTTTTTCACACACTGTTCTAAACATATTTACCAGACCCTGCAACTCTCATTCACTGTCGCTCATCAGAACTGTATCACCATCAAACAACAGTACAGGCAACTTCCACTCATTTCCTTCCCTTTTCAGCAGCACACCAACATCCACTGCTCTTCCTCGTTTTTCTTTATGATTCCATCCATATATATATTGAACAACCATGAGGACATCACACACCCTTGCTTTAACCCAACATTCAGATCAAAGAAATCGCTCTGTTCATTCTCAACACTTACTGCCGCCTTTGAACCCCCACACATGCTCTTCACCGCTTTCAGCAACTTGCCAGCTACTCTGTATATGCTCAATACTTTCCAGACCTCTATTAACTCTGTCACAGGGTTTCTCCAAGGCCCTAAAGGCAGCATTCAACTTGTGTCCCTTCTCCAGATATTTCTCAACAACATATATCAAGGCGAAAATCTGTCTACATGCCCTCATCTCTTCCTAAACCCGCCCTGCTTCTCACCTACCCATTTCTCCTTTCTCGCTCTCACTCTCTCGATCACTACCCTAGTGTACATCTTCCCTGCCGTGCTTATTGCCTGTTGATTACCACACTCTCCTCTCACCCATTTGCCCTTATACATGGGGGCTGTTATGGCTGTCTTGAGTTCCTTAAGACAATATTTGTTTCCATCACTGGATGAAGACGATTATTTGACCACTTGTGAAATTCTGGCTATAAAGAAGTTACTGCCGTAAATATCGCTATTAAACAGAAAAGCAACAATAATGTAGTTGTTTAATGGATGAAAAGTATATTGAATTGGGTTTCATAGATTCATATAAAACCAGTAGGCTATATCTATATGAGAATCTATATATGAAATGACTTACCCCTTTCACTTGTATTCTCTCCGGAACACAATCCAACTGGTGAAATCCAACGGGTTCGAGTTTGGTGAGTTTGGTGCCCTTAACCAGACGGAAGATGAAGACGCGACGATCCTCTGCCGCAGTCACCAGAATCTGAGGTACTCCTGTTGACATAGTAAGGGGAAGTTATTATATATATTGTTATATTATTACCGGTATTCATATATTTGTTTTAGTTAGCTCCCTAGACCTCTATCAAGTTTTAAATATAATCATCCCAAAGACCATGTTCTAGATAAATTTGTACATTTTTCGGCAGAAAAAACCCTCCTTAATTTCAGGCTCGCTCTCGATCGCCAGGACAAAAGCGACACCTAAATGGCACGAAAGGTCTTAATATTGACAAAAAAATATGCGAAAGTCTTAAAACTTGAAAACTAATGGGGCTAACCATGAAGGATAAAGGGGTTCAGAAAAAACTATACCTACCCTTAAGGGGAGATCTCCACTCGAGGGATTTTTTTCTTGACCCCTTTCTCCCTCATGTTTAGCCCCATTGCTTTTGATATTATAAAACGTTTGCCCCATTAGTTTAGCGATTTTAAGAACTTTCACCCCATATTAAGACCTTTCGTGCCATTAAGGTGTCGATTTTATCCTGGCGAGCGATAGCGTGCCTTTAATTTAAGAAGTACCAGCCTTCGGCCGGGAAGTTTTTCTACCGAAAAATGTACAAATTTATCTTGAAAGGGACTCAAGGGGGTGTAATTTTAAGCTTGATGGAAGTCTAGGGAACAAACTAAATACCTCCCCTTAATAGCCTGGGTGGGATCTAGTTTGTTGGAGGCCTTGAGGTGCACGATGGGAGCTTCATGGGGGCGCTCCACTTGTACTAAGGTCAGGCGGGTCTCTTGGGTTTTGGGAGCCACGTGAAGAAGGAACACGTTGATAGTTCCGTCCTCCATACCAACTACAACTAAATCTTCCTCATTCGTAACCTGAAATTATAATAAAAGTTGCTATTAGAAATATTTAGTCTTATCTAGATGAAGAGAAACTAGCATAAACAATTACAGTATGTTTTATTTTATATTTCGTGGGACAGTTCGGCCTTTTTTTAATCCAATTAATGCTATTATTGACCAAACAATAAATCATGTGTCTGATTATTTAACCATTTAAATAACATGTTTAATTATGTTCTGGTATTTTGTTAATTGCACAAAATACAATATATCAATATGCATGGTAAGAATGAGAGAGTTTACTATAAGCAACTAACGTGCTCATTGCAGTTTGGTGATTTGAGTTCATAAAATTATCGATTATATAATTACTGGCGATGCCGCTGTAAAAGCAGGACAGGACTAGAGCTTGCCTTTGTTACAGGCACTTGACTGGACATTGACTACTAGACCGAGTTGCCGATTGTATAACAATGGCGCGGTGTGGGATAGAACTGCAGACCCTTCGATCAGCAGCAGTCAGACATGCAACCGACCATGCCACAGCCCGTGGCATTATTAGTTAGCAATATAATTACAAATATGCTTGAAGCTTTAGAAACCAAAATATGCTTGAAGCTTTAGAAACCAAAATATGCTTGAAGCTTTAGAAACCAAAGCTGTAGATAAGAATATTTTAGTAATTCTTACGAATCCATTTGATGATTTACTAATGCAGCATTGATATGAGTGAATGGTGATTGATAGAGCCAATACTAATGCACATTATGATTATAAGCATATTGAATATTAACATGAACCAATAATCAATGAGCTGCCCAAGCGAGAAAATGCCACTTTTCAGAATCGCTTCTGTAATAATATTAATCGAACCCAAAATACGTTTAACTCTTTCAGCACGGGTGACGTCTATTTTATTCTGTTTTAGCTATCTTCAGGCTATTTTTTGCTGCTTACGAAGGATCTGTAGTAGCTAAAATGGTTATTTGAGATATTTAGTAGCTTATTGATTGCTAGAGTTCCTTCTTAAGCTGAATATAATTGTAATAAAAAAGATGAAACTCACACTGAAAGACTTAAAAAACGTCTCGGGAAAGAGGGAAGTTATTACCAAGCATGTGGCCCAGATGATAGTTGTAGGTCGTCGATCCATTTCAGCTCTGGCCAGGGCTGTAGGTACCTCCAGGGGTCTCAGCCAAAACTCTCCTCCTCCTTCACCCCCTTCTCCCTCATGCTTAGCCCCTCCTCTCTCACCGGCACTCCACTCATCTACAGTCTCTTCATTCATCACCTAACAATTATAGAAACTTGATGAGAATATGGCAACCTGGATACTTGTACACTACGACACAACATTTACAGGTTACAAGTAGTTATGCAAAACAAAGAATGTGATCTTTATTTTGTTTTTTAAAATAAAGATTTTTGTTTTTTTTTATAAAAAACATGAAGAATGACAACCTTGTTATTTATTGTCTTGTTTTTATATAGAGGTGAAAATATTTCTGTTAAGCTTTATTACAGCAATTTTATTATTTCCTTAAGCCAATATAGCATAAATAGAATACAATTAGAACCATATGAACTACTGACACCAGTGCAACAGATTGAGTTTCAATTTGGACAAAATTCGAATTATCTACCATATAAAGCAATATTGCTGCACCAAATGTGCATATTTTACTTGTATAATGAAAATGGGACTATCAAAGAACCAGATAATAAGTGTGAAGGGCAAATATCCAGTGAAAAAAACGGATTATTATGACGAGAGCGTATCGAGTGCTTGGGCGGCGGCGCAGGAATGACCTCTCTCTGGAGTTTCTTGCAACACTGATGGGTGTCGCTGTTCTCTCACACATGTATGAGGGAGGTACTGGAGAGGTAGAAGAGGGTGACTGAACATATTTGAGGGGGTAGGGAGGAAGTATAGGGAGTGGGGAACGGAAAAAGTAGAACAAAGGAGGAGGGGGGAAGTTGAGGGAGAAAAGGTGGGAGGGAGGGGGGGGGGGAAGACTCATGTAAGGGGAAGAGGAGGTGGTGGTATGGTAAGGAGAAATACCACCTAGTCATTAATTACATCCATTTCCCGGACACTTTTGCATTTTTGTTTTCTTTCTTTCTTTTTCAAAGTGTAAAATACTGGAAGGAACTTTGCATTCGCCCAATAATCTTTCCGGGAATGTCACATCTTATGACTTAGTTACCTGCTTAACAAAATACAAGTTATACAACAAGTTACTATAACACAACTAATACAACAGGCTTCCCCATACCAGTATTTCTTTCCTCTAATCTAAGATATAAAAGGATAATAATGAAGAAAAAAAATCAATAGTGTAAAGATTTACTGAATTGAATTATGTAATCTACTGTGTATGTGGGAGAGTTGGATTGTGGAGGTACTGAGCAACTGTATTGGTTTGTCCCGGAAAGGATCTGTCTTCTGTGTGGGTGAAATATGAACTATGAGTAGGAAGCGGAGTATTTATTATCAAAACTGAAAATGCCAGGGAGAAGGAAGACAGCAGTTGCAACTCTTTTAAACCTAAGAACGGCGACATTCCTTCCGGAAGGTTTTACTGGGCGAATGCGATGTTACTTACGGAACCTGACACTTAAGAACAACAACAAAGAACTTCCGGTGCTGGGGGATATGGATGTGATATATTGAGTTGGTGGCATTTCTCCTAATCACGACCTCCTCTCTTCCCCTTACAGTATATGTGTCTTTCACCCTCCCCCCCTCCCTCTCTCCCCCACTTTCTCCCTCAACTTTCCTCTTCCTCCTTTATTCTACTTTTTCCGTCCCCCACTCCTTATATTTCCTCCCTCCCGCCTCAAATTATGTTCAGTCACCCTTCTTTACACATCCCCTACCTTCCCCCTCCATCATACATGTGCAAGAGAGGAGTGAAACCAAGTCAGTGTGGCGAGAGCCTCAAGAGAGGGAGGGCCTATGCTGCTCCATACTCTCCTCGATACTCTCCAGTCACATTAATACGTTTTTTCTTCGAAAATTTGTTATTTACACCTATTTTCTGTTTTTTCAATGTTCACATGTTTAATATACAAGTACAATATGCATATTTGATGCAGTAATATTGCTGTATATGGTAAATATTATGAACTTTGTTTGAATTGAAGCTTAATCTTTCACAATGGCGGCACTGGAATTTACTGGCCTCACGCACTCCTCAGGTTAAAGAGAGAACCTGAAGGTAAGAGGTTAAATCTTTGCACTGGCGGCACTGGAATTACCCAACCTCACACAGTCCTCAGGCTAAAGACAGTCTGAAGGTCAGGTTCTATTACTGCTGCCTCCTCTAACGTAGTGTCTGATTGCAATGTCTGATCCAACATATAGAAACTTTACCCATAGAAAATGGTACAGGACAAATTAATTATCTGTACAGGAAAAAAAAAGAAAAAAAAGAAAAACAATAAAAAATATAAAACACATTTTTGTTAAACAAACATAAACAAACAAAATGGTGTTTTTTGCAACACTTTTTACAAGACACCAAAAAGAACCTCTTTCTGTTATTGTGATATATATTATTATGAAGGTAGTTATGATTTTAGTTTTTATTAATTTGATCATCCTACTCGAATACCCTATTCCTTCTTCTGGGCAATCTACCTAAGCCTGTTTCTTTGTTTTATATTTGTATTTATGTTTTTGTCTAGCTGCCGTTGCTTTTCTCCAGAGCTTTCGGGTATTTTGTATGGATTCAATCTGCACTGCTGTTTCTGCACCTTGGTGGGAGGCCTATATAGCTGACGAAATAATAATAATAATATTTATAATAATAATATTTATAATAAAAATAATAATAATCTATCTATTGCCCGACGCCGTGATCCCCGAAGGAGTGGCCATGAACGAACCGTCCCCATGCACCTCTGTCCCCAGTCAGTCACCACCACTTCTCTCAACCAGCACTGCCTTCATCCATATACTTCCTCACTCCATCCTTCCACCTCTCCTTCGGTCTACCTCTCCCTCTCTGTCCTTCCACCTCTCTCTCGTACACCCTCTTAGTCATTCTCTCGCTTTCCATACGTTCCATATGGCTGAACCATCTCAAGTTGTTCCTTTTCACACTTTACAGCACATCTACCTCCATACCGATACCCCAGGGATCGGTACTAGGACCAATTCTCTTTCTAATTTACATCAACGACATAGATGAGGGTCTCACCTGCACAATCTCAAAATTTGCTGACGATACAAAAATTGCAAATAGCGTACTCTCAAAAGAACAAGTTGACGATATGCAACACAATCTAGATAAATTGTCATGTTGGGCCCAAATTTGGCAAATGAGTTTCAATGCGGATAAATGTAAAGTACTACATGTCGGATACCTAAATGAGAAAGCAAACTATTCGATGAATGGCACTCAGCTTAAGAATGTAAACAGAGAAACTGATCTGGGAGTAACAATATCGAGTAACCTAAAACCGAGTCAACAATGTTCAGAAGTTGTTAAGAAGGCAAACAAAATAATTGGCTTTATAGGCAGGTCATTTGAGCATAAATCCAAAGAAGTTATCCTAACCCTTTACAATTCCTTAGTCCGCCCTCTTCTGGAATACTGCGTTCAATCCTGGTGCCCTTATTACCAAAAAGATATAAACAAGCTAGAACGAGTTCAACGTAGAGTTACCAAAATGATACCTAGCCTAAAGAACAAACCATACGAAGAGCGTCTTAGAGAATTAAATCTATTTCCTTTAACCCAGCGCAGATTAAGAGGCGACTTAATTCAAGTGTTCAAAATCATCAAAGGCATCGACAATATGAACTGTAGTAAGTACTTCACTATCGACCAATCTAATTACACGCGGGGAAACGGTTGCAAAATTATTGGTAAATCTTTTAACTCGCACGAATCTAAGAATTTCTTCTTCAATCGAGTTGTCAACTTGTGGAATGGGCTTCCCCGAGACGTTATAGACTGCAGCACCGTTGATTCATTTAAATTCCGCCTAGACAAATATCTCGCATCAAACCCGCGACTGACTGCGTTTGTAAATGAATAACTTTATCCTCCCCTCAGTTACTAACCCATATGTCCCCTACTAACTTCCTAGTCCTGCCACGTTAGTGGCAGGGCAGTAGTTCCCTTTCCAATGTTCCCTTACCCACTCTAAACCACTGTTTGGACACTTGATCCTCAGTGTTTTGGAGGACAAGCAACCTAGAAGGGTCACTAGATCTGTTGTTGCTTGATTTCCTTTGTACTCCTTTATACTTCCTCATTCGTCTGTCTATCCCTCCATGTAACTCTGCACGCACTTCTTAAGTAACTTATTTCCACCGCTCTCACTCTTGGTCTGAGTCTCTTAACCAACGTCCATGCTTCGCTTCCGTAAGTCAGTGTCGGGATTACCACACTGTCATGTAAGGATTTCTTCACTTCCATACTGACAACCCTATTTCTTGTTACTGCTTTCAGCATTCCTACAACCCTCTTCCCCTGTTGTACCCTCTCCCGCACTTCTTCATTCATAGTCCCATCTTTACTTAACACACTGCCCAGATACTTAAAAGAGTTGACGATCTCCATAGCCTGACCATTCAACTTCACCTCACTCTGTGACTTCACCCCTTTTGAAGACTATAACCTTGCTCTTCCCCGCATTCACCTTCGAATTCCGTTTTTCTCACACTGTTCCAAACTCATTTACCAAACCCTGCAACTCCCATCCATTATCGCTCATCAGAACTCTACCATCCGCAAACAGCAGTATAGGCAGCTTCCACTCATTTCCCTCCCTTTTCAGCGATACACGAACATCCACTGCTCTTCCTAGTATTTATTTCATGACTCCATCCATATATACATTAAACAACCATGGGGACATCACACACCCCTTTTTTAACCCAACATTCAGGTCAAAGAACTCACTCTGCTCATTCTCCACACATACTATAATAATAATAATAATTAAAGTTGCAAGCAACGTTGTCCGGGGTTCGAGCGGTTTTGCAAGCAGGGTATTGTGTTGGATACAAAAGCTGTGTCACAGATATCAAAAGATCATTTAACTTATCGGGCATGGAGAAACTACAGAAGGAACAGATTGTGCAAACAAACATGAGCGAGAGAGGGAGAGATTGGCTGTATAAGTGATCTGCCTCGATTTGTTTAGTAACAGAGTTGTAGATATGTGGAATAGACTACCGAGTGCTATAATGGGATCAAGAACAATAGAGCTTCAACTTGAAATTAGATAGATCGAGATGGGTTGGGTGTGAAAGGGATCTGCCATGTGTAGGTCAATTGGCTCTCTGCAGACTCCCGTTTCCTTATTTTGTTTATGTTCTCATTTGTGAGGGAGAGAGAGAGTATGGCAAGAGAGAATAGGATGTCGTAAACATATGGTAAGGAAGATAGCTATAAATAAGAGAGAGAGAGAGAGAGCGCGGGATGGATTGGGTGTGAAAGGGATCTGACATGTGTGGGCCAATCGGCTCTCTGCAAACTCCGGTTTTCTTATGTTCTCATTTGTGAGAGAGACAGAGACTAGGATGTCATAAATGTAAGGAAGACAGAGATAAATGAGAGAGTTGTTATGAGATGGGTTGGGTGTGAAAAGAATCTCTCTTGTGTGGGCCAATTGGCTCTCTACAGACTCCCATTTTCTTATGTTCCTATTTCTTACAATTGTGTTTTGGTTGCAGGTATATGATAACATGGGTGTATAGTAAGTAGTGTAAATAACAGGTAACATTTCTGAGATGGGTTGGGTGTGGGCCACTTGGCTCTGCAGACTCCCATTTTCATCTTGGTTGCATGTGTAAGGGATCTGCCTCATTTGTACCGGGGTGCAAACAAACAAGAGCGAGAGAGAATGAGATTGGCTGTGTAAGGGATCTGCCTCTATTCGCTTGGTATAAGAGTTGTAGATATGTGGAATAGGCTACCGAGTGCTATAGTCGGATCAATAACAATGAGCTTCAACATAACGTTTGATAGAACGAGATGAGTTGGGTGTGAAAGGGATCTGCCGTGTGTGGGCCAATCAGCTCTCTGCAGACTCCCATTTTCATCTTGGTAGCATATGTAAGGGATCTGCCTCATTTGTACAAGTGTGCAAATAAGAGAGAGAGAGAGATTGGCTGTATAAGGGATCTGCCTCTCGTAACAGAGTCGTAAATATGTGAAATAGGCTACCTAGTGCTATAGTGGGATCAAGAACAATAGAGAATTTCAAGATAAAATCAGATAGTCATATAGACGAAATGGGTTGGATGTGAAAGAGATCTGCCTTTTGTGGGCCACTTGTCTCTCTGCAGATTCCCATGTTCATCTTAGTTGCATGTGTAAGGGATCTGCCTCATTTGTACTGGTGTGCAAGCAAACGAGCGACAGAGAGAGACTGGGTGTGTAAGGGATCTGCCTCTATTCGTTTAGTAACAGAGTTGTAGATATGTGGAATAGGCTACCGAGTCCTATAGTGGGATCAAGAACAATAGAGTTCAACATAAAATTAGATTGGACAAGATGGGTTGGGTGTGAAAGGCTGCCACGGGCCTGTCTGGCCACCATTTTGGATATCATATCAAAAGTTGCCCAATACAAAAATGCACCTTGTGTCAAAGTTTGGTCGCGATCCGACAAGCAGTTCCGGAGTTATTGCGTAAAAACCGGACTATATATATTTTTATGGAAGCATGCAATACTTCTTGAACCCCAGATAACGTTACTTGCTGTTTGAGGGAGGAGGAAAGGTAAGTCACCACACCAAAATTGTCAAAACTTTGAAGGTCTAGAACTTTGTTATTAAACAAAGCATTTGGCAAAGGGAGGAATTGTTAAAAACCTTAGCCAACACTCTGTTATTCTCCAAAAATAAATTTGAATTATCATTATTATTTGGTAGGGTAGGTATGTATTGGTAGGTTGGCTAAATAATTGGGGGAATTCGTAGGGACTAACTGTTTTGAGAGAGTTAAATACAAAAAAAAAAATATTAGATCTGAATAATAAATCGACTATGTTATTAAGCGAAACTGGGGGATGCATGGAAGCCTATAGACTGTAGACGGTAAACTTTGTGTGGGTAGCGAATACGGTTTTAAAGTCATTTAAGAATAGACCGTTTTTAATGCTGCGGCCAAACTATTCCACCCATTTATATTATTTTGGTATCAAAACGTTCGGAATCGCGAGCCTCACCCAACTACACAAACAAGGCTTTGATCATCGGCGTAGTTTTCAAGATGTGAAATTTTAAGTGGAATTAGAGTTTTTTTCAAGATTGCCGGAAAAAAAACCCACGTGCAAAAGCAAAACCTTCTCTATAACATTTGCGGAGCATTAGTAGTGGAATCCATATGCCAAAGCCCAATCATTTCCTATGAATGGGAGAGACGGTATTTAGGCGTCAATTTGTTTGGGAAATCGGCTGCCACGGACCTGTTTGGCCGCCATGCCGGATGTTTAGCACATCAAAAGTTGCCCAATACAAAAACGCACCTCTTGTGAAAGTTTGATCCCGATCCAAAGAGCGGTTCTGGAGTTATTGCGTCAAAACCGGCGTGTAAAAAGAATTTGGATGAATAAGGGGGTCTAATGATTACAATAGGGGTTCCCCGTTGGGGTCCAACCCCTAATAATAATAATTATAATAATAATTATAATAATAAAGCTTATTTGGATCAGTTGCATAAATGTTTTGAAACTCAAACCACAACAAGAATATCAAAAGATGTACAAACCCGAGGCAGGTGTGTGATGAGGAGAAATCTGTTGTCGGTAGCGGCTGCCAAGAGAGGTTGGTGGAGTGAGGTAGAGATTGCCACACCACTAACACCACCAGCTGGCCCTTGGTGGATGATCCAGGCCTTCCACTCTCCACACCATACACCATAGATCACTCCGCTGTCTGTCTGGTGGTGAGAGAGAGAGAGGTAGGTTGGTGGAGTGAGGTAGAGATTGCCACACCACTAACACCACCAGCTGGCCCTTGGTGGATGATCCAGGCCTTCCACTCTCCACACCATACACCATAGATCACTCCGCTGTCTGTCTGGTGGTGAGAGAGAGAGAGGTAGGTTGGTGGAGTGAGGTAGAGATTGCCACACCACTAACACCACCAGCTGGCCCTTGGTGGATGATCCAGGCCTTCCACTCTCCACACCATACACCATAGATCACTCCGCTGTCTGTCTGGTGGCGAGAGAGAGAGAGGTAGGTTGGTGGAGTGAGAGAGGGAGAGGTTGATTAGTTTACTGTTTACATTATATTTGTATTATTTTTTTCTATCTATCTATCTATCTATCTATCTATATGGTCAGCCCCAATCCTATTTTGTTATGATTATTAAATTAACCCGGCGACGTCTATTTTATGTTATTCTAACTATATCTAGAAGACTTTGTGCAGTTTAAGAAGGATCTGTGATAGTAAAAAGGGCCAAAGGAAATAGTTCGAAGCCTGTTAATTGCTAGAGACCCTTTTTACCCCTTCAGCACGATGACTTCACTTTCCTCTTATTCTGGTTATCATTTAGCTTATAATCTACCTCTAGGACTTAACGGGGTAAATACGATCCCAGTGAACCCTCTGAATAACATAGGTCCTTCTTAAATTGCATAATATTTTCACATTGTATCCAGAATGAAAAGTAAAAAGGCTTCATCGTGCTAAAGGGGTAAAACTAAATAAACTAATCCTATAATAGCCAGAATAATGTTTAAAGGACGGCACCAGTATTGAAAGAGATAACACGATATTGAAGTTCGGAAAAAAATATATCTCCTTGCTTACTTGAACGATCCAGACAGGCTGTGAGGAGGTGGTGTTGTTGTAGATGTTGGGTGATGGTGTGAGGGTGACAGGTGAACCAGGACCTGTATGTATAGCCACCTCTCTTACCAGCTGTAGGTACCAGGAACCAAACCCGCCCTCCTCCCACCCAACGCTCCCTCCAACGCTCTTACCTGCACACAAAGCCACATAAATCATAATATGTTGATTGTAATGGTGATGCTAATGCATACATATATACATAAAAGCCTCGATAATAAACAAACAAAATACCACAGCCCTCCTCCAACCCAAAGCCCCCTCCCATACTCTTATCTGCACACATAGTGGATAATATCAACAGAATGGAACGTAGCGATATACAAATGATGAGAGGGATGTGTGGAGCCAAACAGCAAGATAAGATACCCAGTGAAAAACTGAAGAGACGGTTAGGTATGAAGAGAATCGGTGATGAGATACGTACAAACAGGCTTGGATATTTTTGTCTTATTAATTTTTATGTGAATGGAGACGAAGTCAAAGCTGTCTGTAACAAGTGTCTCCTCCCAGTCCAAAAGAGTGACAGAGAGCCAAATTCAAGGGACGTCGAGGTTTAAAGTGTCTGGGCAAATGAAGCACGAATTTTAAAGCAGTCAAAGTCATAGCATGAAGGACATATTGATTGAGGGAGAGGTCCACAGTTCACTTGTTGAGTAGAAGAAAAACTGGGAAAATTTGCTACTTGGGTTGGAGAGTTGGACAGAATAGGAGTGGGACTCTGTTGTAAAGCAGGTGCTTGACATTAGCCCAAAGGAATGGGATATGCACTGATTGAGTTCTGAAGAACACTGATTGTTGTAATAGCGATAGAAGATTGAAAGAGATGCAACATTGCAGCGTGTAGAAAGAGATTGTAGGGAACTAGTAAGAGGAATGAGTTGATGAGGCGAACTATTTTAACTCTTACTCTTTCGAGAAGTGCGGTATGGGTGAAGCCTCCCCTCACATGCCAACAATACTCGATACATGGGTGCACTGTGCCCCTATACAGAGCAAGAAGCTGTGCGAGGGTGAAGAATCCATGGAGATGGTTGAGCACACCTAACTTATGGGACGCTGTTTTAGCAAGAGTGGTAATGTGATCTTTCCAAGAGAGGTTGGATGAAAAAGATACACATTAATTATTGAGATATGAAGGGTTGATTTGAATATTGTTGTAGATAAATTGATAGTTTTGTGGAAGGTTGCGATGGGTAGATAGAATGAGAAATTTGGTCTTGGAGGCATTGAAAGTAACAAGATTTTCTCTGCCCTAATCAGAAATAATTGATAGATCAAAAGATAGTTATTGCTGTGGCCTCATCACGTGAGTTTTGGAGTGATGGCATGCTGGGTTAAACTGGTTGAATTAGTGTAAGGTAGACTCATCAGCATAGGAGTGGATAGGACTAGAGGTACATTTGAGGAAATCATTAATGAATATTAGACAGAGAATTGGAGACAAGACAGAAGCCTGAGGAATACTGGAGTTGATAGCTTGAGGGAGTGAGAGATGTCCCTCCACATAACATAAGGGCAAGAGAGACTCATTGGATAGGGGAAATTATAGGGGACTGAAAATGCTTGACCAAATAATGAAGGTCTGTAAGAGAATCTTTGAAGGTATGATAAGGGAAAGCATTTCTATCAACGATATGCAGTTCGGTTTCATGCCAGGACGTGGCAGTGAGGGTGAAAGGTGAACTAAGTGAGGAGTTTACAGTTCGCGTCAGAGTTCACCAGGGCTCTGTGTTAAGCCCTCTCTTCTTTGGTAAGGTTCTGGAGGCACTATCTTGTGATTTCAGAGTTAGGCTCCCTTGGGAACTGCTATATGCAGATGACCTAGTACTTATCGCAGATAGTGCACGGGATGCCGAGGCCAAGTTCAGAAGATAGAAAGGGGGCATAGCAAGTAAAGGGTTATGAGTTAATATAAATATAACAATGGTTTCACACAGTGGATTAGGGCTAGGAGAGGTAGAACAAAGAGGGGCATACCTTTACCAAGGAAGATGTCCGAAATTGAGAAATTTGTATGCATAGTATGCAATGCTGAGCTTGTATGCAATGACTGGCTCGAGAGTGTTAACTTTGGCAATGGAGATGGTGGACAAGTTTTGCTACTTGGGAGATACCATCTCTGCCGGTGGTGGGGCCAAGGCCGCCACTATCGCTAGAATAAGATGCGGCTGGGGAAAGTTTAGAGAACTTTTGCCACTACTCACCATGGTGTATGCTTCATACGTTAAAATTGCAATGACTTATGCTTCAGAAACGTGGCCTGTCAAAGCGGATGATATCAACAGAATGGAATGCAATGAGAAGAGAATGGTGAGATGGATGAGTGGTGCCAAACTGCAAGATAGGATATCAAGTGAAGAGCTAAGGAGAAGGTTAGGTATCAAGAGTATCAGTGATGAGAGGCGTACTAGCAGGCTTGGCTGGTTTGGACATGTGGAGAGGATGGATGAACAAAGCTGGGTGAAACGATGCAAGTCCATGAATGTGGAGGGAGCTGTACCAAGGGGCGGACGAAGAAAGACGTGGGATAGGACTTTGCAGTCGGATCTTAAATAGAAGAACCTGAAAAGTGAGGCACCTCTCCGCTGCGCAGACCCTGTAGTATACACCATACCCCTGTGTGTAGGTATTGACACTCATTCCTCACTAAAATTGTTAATTTACCATAATCATTAACCCTCTCATGTTCTAGACATAATTTTGAGCCTATTAGGGATATTTTAAAGCCTTTGTTACCATCAGGGGTATTTAGAAACCTTTAGTTTAGTTACTTCAACCTCTGCAGTTTTCTTTGAGTTAGCTGTGGGCAGAAAACTAATTTTGGAGAGGTAATTATAAGAGTGAAAGAACTATTTATTATTGCTTCTCTGGCAACCTCTGCATCATAAAAACGTGAAAGGGTTAATACTTATCCATATGCGCCTATTTTACGTTTAATATGAAGAGAGTAACATGTTACAACAATAAAACAAGTGGGAATATTATTTGTATGGTCAAAATCGTGAATATATACGGAGCAGTCCAGTCATGAAGTTGGCAGAGAGAGAGACCACACCCTCCCTCCACGAGCTCTGGTGAGAGACTGGATATAGTCTGGGCTACTAGTCTCTCTCTCTCTCTCCTCCTCCACCCTCCCTTTCCACCTTGTAACAGGGTGGGTAGTTTTGGCGCCATAAATAAACCGATAATTACAGGAATAAGAGAAATATAGGTGATAATTGAAGGGGGAAAGGAGGGGACTTTGACACATGTGGAGAAGTGATATGAGGTATGGAGGGAAAAAACAAAAATCAAGTGCTACTGGGGCCTTTTAAAAGTCTGTTTTTAGGCCTAGGATCTTAAGGGTCTCCCCGCAGTCGCCCAGTAAAACCTCTTAAGAGTCTCCCTGCAGCTGCCGGGTTAACAGGGCTGCCTGGAACGCCGCCATTAGGACGTGAGACCGAAACCGCACTTCGTGTGGAGCACTTGGTCTTTAAATTGGTGTATGTATGTATGTATGTATAACTGCAGCTATGTAATGATCAGAAAGGAAATTAGAGACAAAGGCACAGATAGAGGGATAGAAACCGAAGGAGGGTAGTTTGGAAATTAGAGATTTGTACCAGACTCTACTGAAGACTTTCAATATGTCTAGCACATTAGAAAATGTCTCAGCAAAGTCTTGAAGGGAAGATGACCAAGCGTTAGTAAGATAAGCAAGGAGATCACCAGCAGAGTGGCCCTTAACACAATTACTGCGGAAATTATCATATGACAACTGCTTGGTCTGCACTGTACCATACATGGTTTGGACTAAAAGTGAACTTCATTCCCTGCACATTTTCATGTATAAACAAGAGATAGATGATAGATGATATATCTTTGAAAGAAGGGGAATAAACCTTCCCAATGGCAACTGAATCATGTCTGTACGACCACTGGTTGTCATGCAACAATATTGCAAAAGTCTGGCAAAATCTGTAAAAATTACCGGTTTAGAGCGGTTTTCGCCATTAGCAAGTCTGCAGGGAAGCGTGAGATGCTGTGAGATTACCTCAGTGTTCACCCTGGCATGCTGGGTGATGGATAAACTGTAGGGATCCCACGCTGCTTAGACTCGGTTGCCTGCCTGCCAGGCCACGTACAACGCAGATTTTCGGCAATTGTCATATGACAATTGCCACAGTTATGTCCTTAGTTTTTATATAGTATTCCCGCAATCATTGAGTTAAGGAAACCAAACTGGCAATCTGAAAGTAGATTATGGGAAAATAAATAAGAAGAGTTTCAAAAACTTTAGAGATGCAAGATATGAGAGCAATTGGACGATAGGTGGATGGTTGGGAGTGGTCACCCTTTATTGGGACAAGTTGAAGGAGAGCAAACTTCCAGCAAGAAGGAAAGATGTTAGAGGAAAAACAGAGACAAAAGATTTTGCCTAGGCAAGGAGTCATCACGGAAGAACAGTTTTTGAGTACAACAGAAGGAACACCATCCGGTCCGTACGCCTTCTTAGTAATAAGCCCAGAGAGAGAAGAAAGTATACATCATTAGAAAAATTATGATACTGTGTAGAAGTAAGTGAGAGGGGGCTGGAGTAGGAGAAGTAGCATCGGAATAATCCAAGGTGGAGAGTATAGCAATAGTATGAGCATAAAGTTCAGTTTTGTCAGAAGAAGAGGTGACGGTGGTACCGTCAAGAGTGGAAAAGTGCCGGGAAAGATGAGGAATTGAAATTGTTGGAAATGTTTTTGGTTAGATGCCGAAAAGCTTGGAAAAAGCTAGAAATGGAAAGTTCAGAGCATTTATTACTGATGAATGAGTTTTTGGTGAGTCGAAGAACAGTTTTGGCTTGATTCCAGACAGAAACATATAAATGATGAGATTCTTGACTTTGAAGGTGATGGTATCATTTGAATGCTTCTTCCTCATTACAGACAGCAGTAGAACAATCGTGAGTAAACTAATACTTTTTTTTGTGAGTTAATTTGAGAGAAATAAAATGGGATATAATGCCTACATGCCCAAAATGATTTCCTCAGTAATGCGCTCGGCACTCTGAGTGTCCTGGTAAGAAAAATAATTCCATGGAAATTCAATGAAGCACTGCCGAAGACCCTCCCAGTCGGTAGCGCCAAAACACCATAAGCGCCGCCGACTGCAGGGGTCAGAAGGCCATACTGCAGAGCCAGGCCAGATGACAGAGATAGGCCACAAATGATACAGAAATTTATAAATAGAGTAGCAGGCAGAGGTCCAGGGCACTTAGGAATCCAGACCAGGGGTCAATCCGATGGGGTCATTATGAGTCTCCACCCCCAACTCCCGCTGGGGACTCCGAGGCCAGGTGATGTGTCGTCATAATTTGATGGGAATTTTGCAATGTAGTGTAGTATGTAATGTGTTTTAGTATAATGTACAAACATGAAGAGAGGGCGTTTTAGAGGGCAGACTGGGGTTGCTCATTATATATGAGGCACAGAAAAGATCAGCTTGGGAGTTCAGCTGGTGAAAAGGAGTTGCAGCTGTCCTTATCAGCCACTTGTAGCACTCCCCAGGAGTACCGCCCTGTTCAGTTGGTGCCTCCTCCTTGATTGGTGAAAAGATGGAAGTCTGTAAACGTGGAGGGAACTGCGCCAAGCATTGAACCAAGAAAGATGAGGGATCAGACCATTTGGTCTAATCTTAAATTGAAAAACCTGACAATTGAGGCAGCTCTGAACAGCCTAGAGTGCCACCATTGAGAAATGAGACGGGAACCGCTCTTCGTGGGTATATATTATACAGTATATAACTATATATATATATATATATATATATATTGTGACATACGGAGCCCTGTATGTTAATTTAAGAGTTAGAATTAGAGTTGAAGGAGCCCACTACCCAAAACGGTGAAGCAGACTAGCGAACGAGCGAGTGGGCAAACCATCTCGCCCCATACCAGCATGCTAGCCTTCACACCTCGATGACCGATGCTATGACGTATGATCGACGCCAGGAGCTGTGAATGGACCTCGCACCTGTTATGTGATTCGAGGAGCTATGATTGGCGCCGGCACCACCCGCCGCCTCCTGATTCGTTCCTACACCATCATTGTTTGGTATATAAGACCCGAGTTGTGGGCATTCAAATCAGTCTCATTTGGCGTTGGGGAAGGTGAACTTGCAGCTGGAGGAAGACGGGGTGAAGTATTATAATGGGATTGTGACTGTCAGTCAGATTATATAAATGTGTGTTAAGTGTGTTCGGTGTAAACACTTACGTTATGTTGGTTAGTGAGATATGTGATTGGGAATTAACGTGATGTGTTTAATGTGTGTAATGTGTTTAACTAATTAATTGGGAATTAACGTGAACGCTACTATTACGTGCTTAACTATTTAATTGCGAATTAACGTTAACGCTATTATTATGTACTTAACTATTTTAGTTGACTAACTTGTGGACTAAAGCAACTCTTTAAGTAATTGGGTTATGATGAAAGTAATACTATTGTTTTATATTAATACTTACGAGTTCTTTCATTTTCTTTGAATTAAGCTTACATTGCTTAATGGTGCTTAGTACGGTGATGCTATTGTCTCGTATTAGTAATATCGCCTTAGACTAACATGGCTGTGTTAATATTACTTCTAGTGATTTCCTAAGCTGAAGAAAATTCTTTTGCTTCAAAATATTATATTTTGCTTTTCATATTATTTGAGTGAGACCTGAATCGAATCTATGAAACGATCCTGTAACTTTATTTACTCATAATCAAACCTCAATGTTACGTGGTTAAGAAATAAATTTAACTAATTATTAAATATATATCTAACTTTTTATGTGACTTTGATATTACTCCTGATGATAATAATAATATAATACTATTAACGTAAGACAAGAACCAAGAATAATTACATTAAATATAAATAAAAGGACATAGAAGAAAACTATCTATTCATTTCAAAAAAGGGTAAGAGACAGAAATATTCTTACTTTAATATTTATCTTTCAAGACTTTTTATAAATTTAATAGTCCTTCTTTAGCTATAACTTATTCGGTTCATAACCATAGCCTACTAAGCTTCGGTTAAATAATAATTCTTTATAAATACTACATGACTTTAATTAGTTTTCAGTATTTTTCATAATTAAAGAGTATCAGTCAATAAAGGATACCAAGTCCTAAGATCCAAAAGGAAAGGAAGCAACAACAGGAATTTATGTTATTAGATTTTACTTTTGTTTTGCCTTCAGCTGACTGATACCTTAATATATATCTCTGTGCTATCTAGATTCATCAAGGTAACCACTTGAGGATCAAGATACGTAACAGAAGAGTGGCGACCTTGCCAAGGATTAGTTTCATACAGTTTCACTCAGTTTCATTAAAGTTTCACTACTTAAAAATCTAATATTAATCATGCCTCAACTAATTAATGAAGAAGATGCTCGAGTTTTCATAGAATCAGAACCCGCAGCCCCTGATATTGACTGTCTGTCAAAATCGGAACTGAAAGTGCTTGCCTCATATCTCCAATTATCTGTCACAAACATGTCTAAAGTAGAGGTGGCTCGGACCATAAAAACCCACCTGTTCCCTGTAGAAGGCGGGGAGGGAGACGGAGCAGTTGGTGGGATCCCGAGTAAACCTAGCCAACTTTATGAACAATTGCCACCTGGTTTGACCGGTGATCAAGTACTGGAACTAGCCAGAATAAATACCGAAGCAAAGACCGAACAAGCCAGACTAAATATAGAACAAGCCAGACTAAATGCCGAACAAGCCAGAGCAACGACCGAACAATATGAATATCAATATCGTACGGCTCAACTAAATGTCAACACTAATGCTCCCTTAATTGCTCCCCCTCTGGGATTAACTATGACTAGTGTCATTCCACCTTTCACTGAGGATAATGTGCAGGATTTCTTTGTTTTGTTTGAGGAAGTTGCTGGAGGTATGAAGTGGACAAGAGATCAATGGCCTTTTATGTTACAAACTGTTTTGACAGGGCAGGCTCGAGCCACGTATTTGTCAGAAGTAGCAGAAGTTAGGCAGGATTATGACAATCTCAAAGAAGCTATCCTAAAAACCTATCAATTGCAGCCTGAGGCTTACAGGCAATCTTTCCGTAAAAACCCGAAGAAAGTAGAAGAAACCCATAAGGTATTTGCCAGGACCATGACTAAAACTTTCAATCATTGGGTCAAGAGTAAGAAAGTCACAAGCTACAACGATCTGAAGGAGTTGGTCCTGTTAGAAAATTTCCTATGGAAAATTGATTCTTCTGTATCCTATCATTTAAAGGGGAAAAGGGTAGATTGTCTTGCCGACGCTGCTGACATGGCTGACACATACGTGCTCAACAACAAATTTCGTGGAAAGAAGCCCTACGATAATTCTAGTTCTAATTTTAAGTATCCCAATCACAAATCTGACCGACCCAGTCACAAGCCTATAACGTCTTCCCCAGCTAGTCAAAACCGAATTGTTCCCCCAACTAAAAATGCGACTCAGGGCAATGGTAACAGAGGTGGGCCCCAAACTAATAGTAATGCTCAAAGAGGGAACGTTCCCGTATCCCCTAAAGTATGTACTTTTTGTGGCATGAGAGGCCACCTAGCTTATCAGTGCTGGGCCAAGGAAAAAACCGAGAGATCGGGGCAGACAGTTGCCGCCGTATCTCAAATTCCATGTGTGCCTTTAATGCAGGGCTCCCGACAGACGGAGTACCTAGCACCAAATGTTCCTTTAATGCAGGACTCTCGACAGAAGGAGTACCTAGCACCAAAAGTTCCTTTAATGCAGGACTCTCGACAGAAGGAGTACCTAGCAGCTAACGTAAATCATCTAGACAGGGGTGTAGTAGCATGTGTGGTGCAACCCACTAGGGTTAAGCCAATAATAATTTCACCATCAGTGCAGGACAGTTACCGTCCCTTTATTTCATCTGGCAACGTGAGATTAAATGGTTGCATGCATGAGGTAAAAATTCTGAGAGACACAGGTTCTACTAGCACCCTCATGGTGAATCCTTACACTGAGTGCCCACCTGGCGAACCAGTTGTAATGAGAGGTGCTGGAGGCCAGTTTTATGCATACTTGGTAAAAGGCGAAATTGAATGTGAGTTAGTACAGGGTGAGGCCACCATAGCTTTGTGTAGGTCCCAAGATATCCCTGTGCCTGGGGGTAACACTCCTTTTGGGGAATGATGTAGCAGGTGAGAAGGTCCGACCAGACCCCATTTTGTCACTTTCCCCTGTTAACGAGCCACTAACCGGTGAGCTCGAAAAGGAGATGCCAACTGTTTTCCCTGTGTGTGCTGTCACACGTTCAATGTCTCAAGTAGCAGTTCCCTCAGACAGAAATGTACCGAATGTAAGAGTTGATGAAAGGGATGATGAGAGTGTAAATGATGCTCCAACTGTGCCTGATGATGTGACTGAGGTGGATTTATCTGACACCTTTATGGCTCATCTTGACCCTAACGATGACCATGAAACCCCTCCAAATTGTCCTAGTGGCCTGGTAGAGCTACAGAGAGATGATAGTGAATGCAAGGAGTTAGCTGCCAGGTCCGTGAGTGAAGAGGAATGTGAGAAGGAGGGTGGTGAATGTTTCTACCTCAAAGGAGGAGTATTGTGGCGAAGATGGAGACCGCCACACAGACCAATCGATGACGGGGCTTGGGACGTCCATCAAGTAGTAGTCCCCAAACCTTGTCGTAAAGATATCATGGAAATGGCACATTGTATACCATTGGCAGGACACCTAGGTGTGAGAAAAACTCTAGACAGAATCAGATCCCACTTTTACTGGCCAGGAATGCGTGCAGATGTAGTGGAGTGTTGTAGAGTGTGTCACACTTGCCAGATGACAGGAAAACTCAATCAGAAGGTGCCTGTACATCCTCTGGTGCCCTTGCCCGTTTTCGAGAATCCTTTTACTCGGGTGGTAGTGGACATTGTAGGCCCATTGCCTAAGACTTCCCAAGGTAACATTTATTTATTAACTATCATGGACATGGCAACTCGCTACCCAGAGGCTATACCCTTAAGGACTACCTCTGCTCCAACTGTAATCAAGGAACTGCTCAAATTTTTCACCAGAATGGGTTTCCCCCATGAGGTGCAAAGTGATCAAGGAACTAATTTTACCTCTAACATTTTCCAGCAGTCCCTGAAGGAGTTGGATATCGAGCATGTAAAGTCTAGCACCTACCACCCAGAGAGTCAAGGGGTTCTCGAACGATATCATCAGACAGTAAAGGGAATGTTACGTAAGTATTGTACAGAGACCGGAGTTGAGTGGGATAAGGGGGTACCTTTTCTTTTATTTGCTACTCGTGAGGTTTTGGTCCTGCTCCCCCTTTTTGGCCAACCTTTATCTGCCAAGTTCAGGGGCCCATATAAGATCATTCGGAGGGTGAGCATTACCGATTATCTAGTAACTACCCCAGACAGGAGAAAGCCCACGCAAGTATTCCATATAAATATGTTGAAGCCCTACCATAGGTCCCCTGATTCCTCTCCTCCAGATTCTCCCACTGTGGCAGTGAATGTCAGGACCTGTGAGCAGCCTGGTGCGGACAAAGTCTTCAGTTCTCTTACTGATCCGCAACAGACTGTTCCAGAGCCTGAAGGTATCCATGCAGACTTTGACTTGTCATGTAGCCTATCCAACTTTCAGTATAATTCAGTGGCTTTGAGGGAATTACCATCTAAACTATGTCATCTTCCCTCTGATCAAGCGAACCAACTAATCTCTGTTTTATCTCAGTCTCCCAATGTGTTCCGTGATACTCCAGGGCTCACTTCTTTGGCCGTGCACGACATCGACGTAGGGGATGCAACTCCCATTAAACTATCCCCCTACCGTGTCTCGCCACAACGCAGGAGTATACTGCAGGTCGAGCTTGACTTAATTTTTTCAAACCAGCTGATCGCCAGGGCCTTCAGCCAGTGGAGTAGTCCGGTCATACTTGTGCCGAAGCCAGACAGGAGCCATGGGTTTTGTAGGGACTATAGGCAAGTCAATGCTGTCACAAAGAACGATACCTACCCACTGCCACGGATCAAAGATTGCATTTCCCAGGTTGGCCTCATGCAGCAGTAAGTATAATTTAATGAGAGGATTTTGGCAATTAGCTCTCCCTTGTAGCGAGGTAAATATCATGCTTTTGTAGTGCGCTTTCAAGCCTTCAGCTGTGAGATAATGCCTTGCAGTTCGAATAACGCTCCAGCTACGTTCCGGCTATGTTCTGATGTGGTCCCTGGAGACGTTGCCTACTTTGGGTGATATCCTTATTATATCCTCATTATATTCTTGCTGTTGCCAATCTGGTGGTGAATCTATTTATGTATTATGTTTAATATTATGTACTATACTCCTTAAACTCTTTTCTAGGGGGGAGGTGTGACATACGGAGCCCTGTATGTTAATTTAAGAGTTAGAATTAGAGTTGAAGGAGCCCACTACCCAAAACGGTGAAGCAGACTAGCGAACGAGCGAGTGGGCAAACCATCTCGCCCCATACCAGCATGCTAGCCTTCACACCTCGATGACCGATGCTATGACGTATGATCGACGCCAGGAGCTGTGAATGGACCTCGCACCTGTTATGTGATTCGAGGAGCTATGATTGGCGCCGGCACCACCCGCCGCCTCCTGATTCGTTCCTACACCATCATTGTTTGGTATATAAGACCCGAGTTGTGGGCATTCAAATCAGTCTCATTTGGCGTTGGGGAAGGTGAACTTGCAGCTGGAGGAAGACGGGGTGAAGTATTATAATGGGATTGTGACTGTCAGTCAGATTATATAAATGTGTGTTAAGTGTGTTCGGTGTAAACACTTACGTTATGTTGGTTAGTGAGATATGTGATTGGGAATTAACGTGATGTGTTTAATGTGTGTAATGTGTTTAACTAATTAATTGGGAATTAACGTGAACGCTACTATTACGTGCTTAACTATTTAATTGCGAATTAACGTTAACGCTATTATTATGTACTTAACTATTTTAGTTGACTAACTTGTGGACTAAAGCAACTCTTTAAGTAATTGGGTTATGATGAAAGTAATACTATTGTTTTATATTAATACTTACGAGTTCTTTCATTTTCTTTGAATTAAGCTTACATTGCTTAATGGTGCTTAGTACGGTGATGCTATTGTCTCGTATTAGTAATATCGCCTTAGACTAACATGGCTGTGTTAATATTACTTCTAGTGATTTCCTAAGCTGAAGAAAATTCTTTTGCTTCAAAATATTATATTTTGCTTTTCATATTATTTGAGTGAGACCTGAATCGAATCTATGAAACGATCCTGTAACTTTATTTACTCATAATCAAACCTCAATGTTACGTGGTTAAGAAATAAATTTAACTAATTATTAAATATATATCTAACTTTTTATGTGACTTTGATATTACTCCTGATGATAATAATAATATAATACTATTAACGTAAGACAAGAACCAAGAATAATTACATTAAATATAAATAAAAGGACATAGAAGAAAACTATCTATTCATTTCAAAAAAGGGTAAGAGACAGAAATATTCTTACTTTAATATTTATCTTTCAAGACTTTTTATAAAATTAATAGTCCTTCTTTAGCTATAACTTATTCGGTTCATAACCATAGCCTACTAAGCTTCGGTTAAATAATAATTCTTTATAAATACTACATGACTTTAATTAGTTTTCAGTATTTTTCATAATTAAAGAGTATCAGTCAATAAAGGATACCAAGTCCTAAGATCCAAAAGGAAAGGAAGCAACAACAGGAATTTATGTTATTAGATTTTACTTTTGTTTTGCCTTCAGCTGACTGATACCTTAATATATATCTCTGTGCTATCTAGATTCATCAAGGTAACCACTTGAGGATCAAGATACGTAACAATATATATATATATATATATATATATATATATATATATATATATATATGTGTGTGTGTGTGTGTGTGTGTGTGTGTATGTATGAAGCAGGTTTACTCGTAAATATGCTTAATTATAATCCATGGCATTTGAACAGTTATTCAATTTTCCTTAACCCCTTAAGGACGGGGCTGTTTGTTGACATGACCTAGCTGCTAGGCGGGTATATTTACCGAAAACGAGCTTCATTCCATGCTCTTTTTTCATGCATAAACAAGAGCCAAAGCGTAATACAACTATGTATCCCTGAAAGGGCGATAATAGAGCTTTCCAATGACACCTGAATCATCCTTGTACGACCACGGGTTATCCTGTAGCGATCGCGCAACCGGAGGTGAAATTACCCTAATTAAGGTAATTTCCATGTTTTTTTCCTTGTCTCGCGAGGACAGGTGTGTGTAGGGAGGCGGCGGTGGTCCCAGACACGGCCCAGTGGTGGTGCCGAGCGGTCAGAGCCCGCCTATCATCCTCCCAATGGGCGGACTCTCTCTCAGAGCCCCTAATGTGCTCAGAATGCTGCCCGTCATATGACGGGCACCGGTGGATAGGTCATTTATCTCTCGCCCGTCATATGACTGGCACCGCAGCTTGAGTGTTAATAATAAAAGGAGGGTGAGTGAAGAAAACTTCTCCATAGTTCTCCATGTTTACTGTTTATATTTGTACAACGTTTCGCCTACACTTTTAAGCATCGACAAGTAAATTATATAAACATTCTGCCGTATACAGTATAGAGATAAAAGTGAAGTGTACAATGTGGAGGTAAGTGAGCTACTAACTGGTTGCAATAATGAAAAGTTATATAAACGGTTATAAAGAGGGAGGGGAGAGGGGTGAATACATATGGAGGTACATTAGGAGGGTGGGGTAGCTAGTTAAATTGTTCGTCATATTTCGAATTCTTTCAAATCTTCTGAATTGTACCGGTTCTTAAGGTGGTGGGTCTTCCGTCGGTGTGGTGATCGGAGTCGGGGAGTCGGGGAGATGGGTACGTCGGCAGATGGGTTGACCGTCGTAGAGTGGCACGGTTGCGACCATAATAGACTGGATATTAACAGATGGGGGACCTGTCGCTGATATGGATGGCCTCAAACACCTGTAACCTACGTTTTTCATTAGATGAAGCAATAATTGTGGTCTTCGCCTTCAGTTCATCCTTTGTGATGGTTGTATTATGCTCGTTCCAATGAAGTTGTTTAGGTCTTCCTTCGTGTGTATGGTTTGTGATGCGTCTTGCCAAGGTACTGTACATCTGGTCAGACCAATGTAGCATACATTAAGGGAAGGGCAGTTCCCAGTGGTACAACGACACTGGTACACCACATTTGTTCTCGCCATAACGTCCCTCGGTGCGTTGAAGTTATTACGCATTACTAGGTTGGATGATTTATTACTTTTGTAATATATAGAAGGTATCAGACGGTCATAACCCTCAGTAGGGATACAAGTCTTCGAGATGATGGCCTTGAAGCCTTTTCGTATTGTTTATACGCAGGTGTGTAAGTATTGCAGTAGAACAATTTGTCACTTTGACGTCATGACTTTCTTCGTTATTGTTATCTCTTTCTTGATTGCATATTAAATATTGATAAAACTGTTTTCTCAAGATTGTGTCGAAGGTTGTGTTGGAATGGCCATTGCTTACGAGGATCTGTCTGACCCTCTTTATCTCACAATCGAGGAAGTTCCAAGAGGAACATGTACTGTACATAGAGCTCTATGGATGATATGCTCGCAAGAGACTCTTTGTAGCGATCACAGCACTCTCCACTACCTTAGCGATCACAGCACTCTCCACCACCGTTTAGACAGTGGTTAGTGTTGGTGGGTTTACGGTATACATCCGTTATGAATTTATCCTCTTCGACGGTAACGTTCACTTCAAGGAAAGGAAAGTTTTGTTTACATATACATACAGTATAATTATATACACATGTATATATACATGTGTAATTGTGTATGTATATATATATATATATATATATATATATATATATATATATATACTGTATGTGTATATATATAGAGTATATATTGATAGATAGATAGATATATTATTTATTATTAAGTAAACTAACCTGCTGCCAGTGTTGCCTCGTGTAGGGTCTCACTCTCCCACACCCTCAGCCACCCGTCACTACCTGGGGACAAACAACATGGTACTCAAACTTTTTTTTTTTTTTTATTACTTTTTTTTTTTATTACTTTTTTTTTTTTTTTGTATTAAGGTGACAGTTACAAAGTGGTGTACAATCCATCTTATTCTAGTTACATTGTAGTTTATCTTATTGTACCAGTCCCTCCCTACAATCAACCTAGTTGTTCCCCAATTCGTCCCTCCGCCACGACCATTTCAAAGTCCAAGTCTCTCACTCTTGTCCTCTGTAGCGGGGAGGACCTTGTACCCCTGAGACATAGGAGTGCAGACCTGAGAAGAGAGAAAGAGAGCCGGCATCTCATCCAAGTTATGACTTGGCTTCTATGCTGGCGCTTTTTCTCCGATATTTGTTCAGCTAATCTGGCATAGAAGACACTTGCAGAAGGTCCCATACCTCCCGACGATGAGAAGACCAGAGGAGTAAAGCTTCCTTGATCCCTGGTCAAAATTCTTTCTTCATAAGCGCGTTTTTTCTCACTTTCGTTTCTCAAGTATGCCGCCTTGTGTCCTCGCTCACGATATGTTTGTGCTCTTGGGTTGAAGATTCTGATGTCGAAAAAAGCCCGTTGTCCCCTCGTCCAAAAACCTCGAGCACTTACGTCCACTCTTGCTTCATTTGAAGTATTTGCAGTATTGTGGGCCAAGCGCTGTCCGTCCACATGGTACTCAAACACACACTAGACACTCAAGTACACTACATTCTAGTTTAATTATATAAGTATTACATATTACCAAAGTACATTGCAGAGTATGCTGGGTATAATTGAATTGCACATATTGTTGAAAAAATAAATACAAAAAGAAAGCAGAGGTATATAGGAAGGTACAGTCACTTATAAATATTTGTGGACCCCCTATGTTAATCTGTATGTAATTATATCTATCTGGATTGATTTTTGAATGGAACTTGCTTTTCAACAAATAGTATATTATATAGTTTTGTAGCTGATGTATTGAAAATACAAAAAACAACAACAACAACATACAAGTTTAAAGACCGTTTTTTCCATAGAGAAGGTGGTTACAGTTTCACGTCCTAAATGGCGGCTTTCCAGATGGCCCTGTCAAGGGCTGCCTCTGTTGTCAAGTTCTTAATTTTGAGGTCGGACCGGAGTACCTGATCCCACGTCGTTGTAGGTCCACCCCTACGCGCAGCTCTCCCCACGTTCACAGTCCGGCATTACTTCACCCAATTCTGATCATCCATTCTCTGCATGTGTCCAAACCAACCAAATCGGCTCGTGCGCATCACTTCACTGACACTCCTAATGCCCAGACACCTTCTTAGATTAATTCCTTGCTCGATACCCGTCCATGAGATTAACCTCATAAACCCATCTCACCATTCTCTTCTCATTCCGTTCCATGGTATTCACAAATCCCTTTTCAGAGATAAACTTCCATAATTAGAAAGCGGTGGGTCCACACATTTTTATGAGTGACTGTACCTATCTGGCAGGGTTGAACTAGCGTGGTGAAGTTAGGACCGCAGATTTTTTTCTTCTATGTGGATAAGGGAGACAAAAAGCAAAACTGCCTGTGACGAGTGCCTCCCACAGAGCTGAAAGAGTGACAGGGCCAAAATCAAGAAATGTTCGAGCCACACACGGAGTTTGAAGCAATTTAAGTCATATGATGAAGGGGAGATAGATTCAGGGAGGATTCAGAGGCTCCCACAAGGTTTTCCTAAGTTGAATAAAATCGTCTAATGATAGCCAGAATAAACTGTAAACTGTAAATCGTCATAATCCTCAAGTCACAAACTAAAAACTGCTTTGTACAGTTTCGTATAGAAATTCGTGGTCCCCTTATGTTTTCTTTATGCAATTACAACTATTTGCATTTATTTTTGGATATACCTTGCCTTTCAATTGATAGTATACATAGTTTGCAGTTGATGTGTAGAAAATTATAGTCATTAATTCGTTCCCAGAGACATACTTCCATAATTACAAATAGATGAAGTCCAGGAATATCCATAAGTGGCCAAGAGGCTAGGACATCAGAGTGTACAGTCGCGCTAATAGGTGATGTCTCGGCACCAAAAATATGTTGATCAATAATTGGTATCAGCAATATCTAAGCTTCATTTCTTCATATCGAGTGAAATATACAAACATGTTCCTACACTTGCCCACCCTATTCAACATCTGACATACATTAATACAGCACAGATCAAGCCAAACATAATGACAGCTGGGACATGACTTATTAACGCGACCGTACCAAACACTTTAAAGTTTGATGATTACGACACCTTTTACTCCTTCAGACATATTATGTTCCAATAAGTCCGAGAAGGCGGGAGCCCCGGGATCATTGCCACTGCCCCGCACTACACTCACAACAACACTGCGGCCGTTAGAATTATCGGAGGTGGATGAGGTTGCCACCAACGGTTTTATCGTAAGGTAACTTATCGGACTTACTGAGCTCCATATGACGCTAGTGCGTCATATAACTTATTATAGAGGTATGGAGATAAGTCCATATGACGCGATCGCGTCATATGAGTTTTTGGTTCACTAGTCCATATGACGCGATCACGTTATATATGTCTGGGGGAGTTAATAGTTAATTGTGGCTATCATTAGACGATTTTATTCAGCTTATTAATAATTTGTGGGAGCTATAGAGTAAATTGAGATAGTATTTACCCCTTTGATGCCCACTGATAATTCTTAACCCCTTCACCACCATTACGAACTTATCATCGTATTCTAGTTACAATTAGATTTTTGTTTATTTTCTTTAGTTTTTAACCCCTTACCGACGGGGAGCTGTGTAACTTCTACTACCTGCCAGGCGGGCATATTTACCCTAAACGAGTTTCATTCCATGCTATTTTTCATGCATAAACAAGAGCCAGAGCGTAATACAATTATGTATCCCTGAAAGGGCGATAATAGAGCTTTCCAATGACACATGAATCATCCCTGTACGACAACGGGTTATCCTGTAGCGATCGCGCAACGAGAGGTGAAAAACCCTAAAATACGGTAATGTCCCCAGTTTTTTCCTGGTCTCGCGAGGCCGTGAGTGTGGAATGTTGCAGAGGTGGTGTCAGTCGCGGCACTAGGGCCGTCCCGAACGGTCAGAGCCCGCCTATCATCCTCCCAATGCATGGACTCTCTCTCAGAGCCGATAATGTGCTCAAAATCCCTTCCGACTATTGTCGGGCACCGCAGGGGTGGCCATTATTCTCTCGGCCGATATATGTCGGGCGCCGCGGCTTGAGTGTTAATATACATCGCGAACTCGAATGGGTAAATACGATCTCCATATACCCTGGTAATAACATATAGTAGGTAGTTTTTAAACTGCATACAATCATTTAATTTTAACTAGAACCAAAGGTAATAAACGTCATGGTGCTGAAGGGGCTAAAATCGTATAAAATCGTCTAATAATAGCCGAGTCAGGGTTATCAAATCAAGTCCGCTAGATAGTAAATAAATACAGAAAATAGCTAGAATAAAGGAACAATCTCTACAATAAGTCTAAAATGGCTCAAATTTACAAAATATTGCTAGAATTCATTTCGCTCGATGTAAACATTTGTCTCTAGATCGAAGTAAATACTGTAGCTCTAGATCTAGTGGTATGCATGTATATACTCAGGCACATATATACCCCATAGATGGGGGTAGCCGACTCGAGACAAAACCCAAACAGAAACAACTTTCAAAATTCAAATTCTTAGGGTCTGGGACCACTTTCGCGTTCCCTCGCCCCTTTCTCTGTCTCATCTAGTAGGTGAATTTTACAAGAGGTGGAGGATTCCTAGTCTCCCGCTCCGAAGTAGGAAAAAATAGTACAGGAAAAGAGACAGTCAGAAACAGCTAAGGTTGGGTAGAGAATGCCAAACCTCACTCTGAACAGGACCAGCCCTCACCTAAATCTAGAACTAGTGGTAAAGTAGCTAAGATGGCAACAATAGTCCGAGCGCACTTACCAATCGTATAAAGGTGGGGTCCCTGCAGGCATAGGTCAGTGAGGGCCCCGGCATGACAGGGACCGCTGCTAACTCCAGCTCCACCCACTCTACACCTCATCTCACCACCCACGCCCACCAACACCCACCCGCTCCCCACACCCACCGCCACCTGGAACAAAAGGACACGATTGCAGTAACGTTTAAGGAAAGATTTGTATTAATGAGTTCATATACATATTTACTTAATACTTTCTTTAGTTTCCTCCCAATATATCTGTTAAACTTAGAAAATACCTCCAAGACTCTCGAACGAGATCAATTTGTATTTATTGGTAAACAAAATATCCTGGCCGAAGGCCGCTTCCTTCTACATTACAGGCCCGCTATTGCTCGCCAAGAAAAAATAGACACCTAAATGGCACAAAAAGTCTCAAAATCGCCAAACTAATGGAGGAAACGTCTTAAAATCTCATATCTAAAGGGGCTAACCATTAGGGAGAAGAGAGTCCATAAAAACAGCCAACCTCCCCTTAACACAAACAGTGGGCTGGATATTGAGTCCCACTGCCGTCCTCTCCACACCACCCAACCCCAGCGGTCCTCATTGGATCTTGGCATACACAAGAAGCTACAATAACCCGTTCCAAATTAGTAGTCCAGATATCGTGAACCCTAACCTCTGTAACTCAAAAACGGTTAGAGCAAATGGGCAGTAAATGTTCATACATATTCTCTGGCCGACCCTTCGCAAACGGTAGAACTATGAGCACCATTACTCTAGTCGTTTGTGATTTATAGAGGGTAATGTTCAAGAGCTTTCGCATACTTACTTGGAATAGGGAATATCGGCTTTTTCCGGCTGATTGTAAATAGCTATCTCGCCATCCTGATTACTCGGCTATTACCAAGACTTTGACAATAATATGACACACAAACACACAAACAAAGCAGTATCATATTTTTCATTACGAATCGAGAAATCAGCTGCCAAGGGAGAATAAAAACAGACTATACCTACACCGTAAACATGTACTTTATGTTGAAATACTATAGAACGCAATGGCTGTATTATACCCAGTACACGTTATATAAGGACTGCGGTATTATATCGATGTAATTGGTGTAACCACATCACTCGAATCGACCACTTGCGAGTTTCAGGCTATAAGTAAGTTGGAGCTGTAAGCATAGATATCAAAAGGAATAATAATAAGTTTCTGATGGTTAGAAAGTATAGTGAATTTGATCGTATTACTGTATTTATAGATGCAGGCTTCACGATTTCTTACCTACCTACTTGGAACAGACTTCCTACCACCGTCCTCTCCAGGCCCACCCCAGCAGCCTTTCCAAACCTCCACACTACACTGATTAACGCCCTACATACATAGACGTAATCGGTAGGTAGTAGACCAAACCATACCACCGTCCTCTCCACTCCTACCCCCAGCGGTCCCTCCACACTACACTGATTGACGCCCTACATACATACTTACCGCACCATGAGCCAACCACCAACAGCAGTAGACGTACTCGGTAGGTAGTAGACCAAACCCTACCACCGTCCTCTCCACTCCTACCCCCAGCGGTCCCTCCACACTACACTGATTAACGCCCTACATACATACTTACCGCACCATGAGCCAACCACCAACAGCAGTAGACGTAATCGGTAGGTAGTAGACCAAACCCTACCACCGTCCTCTCCACTCCTACCCCCAGCGGTCCCTCCACACTACACTGATTAACGCCCTACATACATACTTACCGCACCATGAGCCAAACCACCAACAGCAGTAGACGTAATCGGTAGGTAGTAGACCAAACCCTACCACCGTCCTCTCCACTCCTACCCCCAGCGGTCCCTCCACACTACACTGATTAACGCCCTACATACATACTTACCGCACCATGAGCCAACCACCAACAGCAGTAGACGTACTCGGTAGGTAGTAGACCAAACCCTACCACCGTCCTCTCCACTCCTACCCCCAGCGGTCCCTCCACACTACACTGATTAACGCCCTACATACATACTTACCGCACCATGAGCCAACCACCAACAGCAGTAGACGTACTCGGTAGGTAGTAGACCAAACCTACCACCGTCCTCTCCACTCCTACCCCCAGCGGTCCCTCCACACTACACTGATTAACGCCCTACATACATACTTACCGCACCATGAGCCAACCACCAACAGCAGTAGACGTAATCGGTAGGTAGTAGACCAAACCCTACCACCGTCCTCTCCACTCTACCCCCAGCGGTCCCTCCACACTACACTGATTAACGCCCTACCTACATACTTACCCGCACCATGAGCCAACACCAACCAGCAGTAGACGTAATCGGTAGGTAGTAGACCAAAACCCTACCACCGTCCTCTCCACTCCTACCCCCAGCGGTCCCTCCCTCCACACTACACTGATTAACGCCCTACATACATACTTACCGCACCATGAGCCAACCACCAACAGCAGTAGACGTAATCGGTAGGTAGTAGACCAAACCCTACCACCGTCCTCTCCACTCCTACCCCCAGCGGTCCCTCCACACTACACTGATTAACGCCCTACATACATACTTACCGCACCATGAGCCAACCACCAACAGCAGTAGACGTAATCGGTAGGTAGTAGACCAAACCCTACCACCGTCCTCTCCACTCCTACCCCCAGCGGTCCCTCCACACGCTGCCACACCTCCACACTACACTGATTAACGCCCTACATACATACTTACCGAACCATGAGCCAACCACCAACAGCAGTAGACGTACTCGGTAGGTAGTAGACCAAACCCTACCACCGTCCTCTCCACTCCTACCCCCAGCGGTCCCTCCACACGCTGCCACACCTCCACACTACACTCCGCTGATGGGGGGAAATACTGGTCCTTAACCCAAGAAGTGCCAATGATATCCTTTTCATAATATTCTGACAATTATTAGACAATTGTATTCAGCTTAGGAAGGACGTCTACTTGTTAAAAGGTGAAAAACTATCACAAATAATACGTTTAGCTACCATATATCGTTCCTAAGCTTCATAAATACGTCTTAACCCTCCCGCGTGCATGATGAGAATCACGTAATCACTGGCATATTTAAAAACTGAAATTACCCCCAGGAAAGTTTGGAAAGTATTCTTTAGTTAGCCTTAAACTCCTGAGGTTTTCTATGGACAGTGCAATGAAAGAAACGGAATTTAGAAGTCTATATTAGCTATTGCTTTCCATATATACTGTAAATGGATAAATTCGTCTGAACGGTTTAATATACCTGAAGTCAAAAAATTAAAATGATGTCACCGGTACTGAAAAGGTTAAACTTTATAGTACGGTCACAGTAGCTATTGTGATTATCTATTTATTTGTATTCCTACAAATATTTGAATATTGAAAGTGAAAGTGAAAAGAGAGTACTGAGGAGAGAAAATAATTTATATCTATATCATGAGGCTGCTTGTATCATCTATAAACTAGCAATGGCCTTCGTATTGTCCTTCAAATTAAATAGCACCGGAGTTTCCTTTATAATGTTGCCCTTAATTATTATTATTATTATTATTATTATTGTTTTTATTATTATTATTATTGTGGTAGTAAAGCAGGCAGCCATACAACGACCGGCATTAAATATGTACACAGCAACCATAAATCATCAGAATCACGACCCAGGTGAGAGGAAATGTGATAACAAACCAACTACCAATTAGCAACCAGCATTTGGGGACAAGGAGCAGGTGCTGCAGTGGCCGGAGCAAACACCTTTCCCGCGCGCTGATTGGTTGGCGGCACATCAATCACATTCATTGTCTTCTCGCTTTTTTATTCTGGTAAGGAGAACATTCGTTACACGGTGCAAGCCCCATACTCCGATAAGCCGCCAAATGATAGAGGAAACTTGTTGCCGGGATGTTATGTCGATGGGAAGAAAAGCTGAAAAAGAGAAGAAAGCAGATCAATGGAGCTGCTCGGGCACCTGTCACCTGGGCCGGGAGCCTCAACCAATCAGCACGCGAGCCGGCGTGACTGAGGGGTATAAAGGGTATATATATATGTGAAATGACAGGGACTAGCCAACAAAAGCCAAACACCTGCTCCCGTATTCAAACGACAACCAAATCAACCAGTGCCATATTGCCAGCATATCAAACAGGCCAAAAGCCACAAAACCCCCTCCACCACAGACACCGCTTGAACAAGGTCACGTCAGAGAAAACGCGTCAAAACCCCTTCACATGATAGAGAACGCGTCACTCCCCCTTCCCGTGAGAATGAACGCGTCCATACCCCCCCACCAGGACATACCCTATTCCGAACCAGACCTGCTCTATTCTGAAGAAATGTTTATGGAAGTTTGCCATCAAACCCCCCAATATCTCCCTGTATCTTCTGCCCAAAGCGAACTTGACCATGGCAGCCAAGCGAGCAAACAATTAGAAACTCCCTATCACCTGTCTTCCAAAGTGCAACTCTTGAACTCACAATAAATCGAAAACCTCACAACACCATGTCCCTACTGCCCCGAGAGGATAACCACTTAACCCTAACCAAAAAGTGAATAGGATCTCACCAGACCCAAGGAAAGTCAGGCAAAACTGGAATAGTTAACCAGTCAAGTAATTCTTCTTCGGACGAACCTACTTAACTGCTAACTAACAGTTCGGAAGACATCCGTATGGGCTAAGTTGGCTAACCTATCTCCCCTTAAAAGTCTCGACAAGCAGCCTATGATTAAACAGTCGCGTACTTCTTCTTCGGACGAACCTACTTAACTGCTAATCATAATTAGGATATAAGACATCTATCGAGGCTAACCATTTGCTCCTCAAAGAGTCTTAACAAATAGTGCAAACTAGTGCGTAGGATTGTGACCCAGAAGAAAGGACGTAGGAGAAAGAAGGAAAGCATTGTCTACCTGGAAGGTGTGACGAAGCCGCGACCCCCTTGGTAAAACAGGAGGGACAACTGGACTTGTCACCACGTGCGCACCAGACTCTCTACGGGCTCCTATCTTCTCTCCTCAAACCTTTAAGTAACCTTTGTTGTGTAGAGTTTTGATGATTTCAATAAGGGTTAATAATATATGTTAAGATTCATGTTAACGTAGAGCTAAAAAAAATCCATTCTTCTCTTCTTCTAAATATTTGTACCTCGATTTAGAGAGAACACCACACTTCTATCACTGGGATAAACATACAGTATATATAATTCTTCGAGTGTAGGCTCCTATATTCTTATGAGGAGTAATATAGATGTTTGTTCGGAAAATTATACATGCACCTATACACATAAAACCAGTGAACTCTTTATTCAGATCTTGTTTCTATGCTAATATCATCAGCAGGGTACGTAAGTTATAGATGAGTTGTTCACAGAGTGTTTTACCATCCAGTCTCTTTAATTGACTATTATTATTAACACGCTTCATGACATAAAATTCACGTAGTGTTCAGTTTGAGTTATTTCCAACTCTGTATTTTCAAATCGCGTTAATTATCCGCCCAGCGAGGATAGGTCAGTCATAGACTAGAACTAGACGTATTTCTGAGAAATGTTCATTCTAGAAGCATGTTTTGGTAAAAGTTGGGAACTTAACTTTTTAACATAATTACGGTATGCTGAATTCGACTAGCCCTGTTCCCAAGCTGAGTTTTGATAATTTGACCATCTAATTATCATAAACAAAATGGCTGCCAAATTGACCATTTTGGGCACTTTCTTTGGACAGACACTACTATACCATTTATGTAAATGCACATTGTTCACATGAATGCATCTCAGAAATGTCCCTTGAGCAATATATCAAAGGTACAGGCTTATAAAATTAGCAAAATGCCAAAAATCTATTATTATGCTAATTCGCTAACGCCATTACCTAAAAATATATTTTCTGCTGTAACTTTGTTACTATGCATGCAAACCTGACAGAAAAGGTGTCTAGATATATGTTTTGAGGGTCCAGTACAATGATTAAGATATTGTAGAAGTATTCAGTGCAAAGCTATTTATCATAAACAGGTAAATTAGTGACAGCCAATATAAAACAAAATTGTTTTTACTTGGAACTGATAAGTTGTTTTTCAGGTGATGTTGGTTCCAGCATAACACACATTTTATTTTTCCTCTTTCAGCTACAAATTATAATTCAGAGTTAATAATTTGAGTTAATTCTCCTGTAACCATTGCATTAACGTAAAGGTTAACGTTAAATCAAACAGTACCTTATCTACCATAACATCAGTACTGTGTGTATGTCGTCGCAATAACTAATGTTTACTCTCAGTGTGAAGCTAACTCGCCTTCGCTAAATTCCCTTCTGGGTACTGTTTATTGTTCGAGACTAAACCTCTCTGTGTACACTTATTGTTGGAGACTAAACCTCTCTGTGTACACTTATTGTTGGAGACTAAACCTCTCTGTGTACACTTATTGTTGGAGACTAAACCTCTCTGTGTACACTTATTGTTGGAGACTAAACCTCTCTGTGTACACTTATTGTTGGAGACTAAACCTCTCTGTGTACACTTATTGTTGGAGACTAAACCTCTCTGTGTACACTTATTGTTGGAGACTAAACCTCTCTGTGTACACTTATTGTTGGAGACTAAACCTCTCTGTGTACACTTATTGTTGGAGACTAAACCTCTCTGTGTACACTTATTGTTGGAGACTAAACCTCTCTGTGTACACTTATTGTTGGAGACTAAACCTCTCTGTGTACACTTATTGTTGGAGACTAAACCTCTCTGTGTACACTTATTGTTGGAGACTAAACCTCTCTGTGTACACTTATTGTTGGAGACTAAACCTCTCTGTGTACACTTATTGTTGGAGACTAAACCTCTCTGTGTACACTTATTGTTGGAGACTAAACCTCTCTGTGTACACTTATTGTTGGAGACTAAACCTCTCTGTGTACACTTATTGTTGGAGACTAAACCTCTCTGTGTACACTTAGTGTTGGAGACTAAACCTCTCTGTGTACACTTATTGTTGGAGACTAAACCTCTCTGTGTACACTTATTGTTGGAGACTAAACCTCTCTGTGTACACTTATTGTTGGAGACTAAACCTCTCTGTGTACACTTATTGTTGGAGACTAAACCTCTCTGTGTACACTTATTGTTGGAGACTAAACCTCTCTGTGTACACTTATTGTTGGAGACTAAACCTCTCTGTGTACACTTATTTTGTGTTTACGATAGAACATTTCTATTATTATTTGTACTATTGTGTAACCTAATCCATTTTTTCTAGGTCATCATTATTCAAGGATTAATTGCTTTCATAACTCGTATTTATTGTTCGGTCGAAGTGCTCATCTCCCTATATGACTTTCGATGTTGTATTTGGGTTTATCAGACTTAAATATTGTACCCTAGCTCTTAAGGAATAAAACTTGTGAACTTAAATTGTGTATTCTGTGTCCATTGATTATCATTGTTGTATAATATATAATATTGAAGTTAGTTATGTTCCACTGAGAGAGTCGAGATTCCCATTCTTTCCTTAGGTGGAAAACGGGATCGTTATCAAACACGTATAATTATAACGTCGCATAACAATATGCATTTAAAAAGTAACAAGCCACTCAGACTGGATAATTATGCTGTTTAGGTGAAATATTTATACGACTTGAAATTCGAAGCCAAAATAAGTCAATCAATGAATAGTACCCAGAGTGGAAGTTTGCTATGGGAATCTATAATTTAGAAGAATAGCTACACCCTGTGGGTTGTAATATGCAAACCCCTTCCCATGTTTGAACTTATTTTGGACTAGAGGAGAACTAGTGTAACGGATAGATATACCTGAGAAGATAAGGTATAATATAAGGAGTGAAGTTCATGATCAACTGTCGAATTATTTTAACCCCTTATAGACCAGAATTCAGAGATATGTATACAACAATTATTATTATTTATTGCGCAGACTGTTGCACTGACCTGTAATAAGAACGGACACCACCCCACTTGGGACCCCTCGAGCAAGACTCATTCTTCTCACTTGATCGGGTCTCAGGTCAAGGGTTTCCGATACTTCCAAAATGGGTCCGATCTCCTCCCCCTCTCCTTCAGATTCCCGCGCTTCATCCGTCTGCCATATCCACAGGGAGAGTTCTAGGGTCTGAGGTACGGCTGTAGGTTGTTTTCTTTGTGTGCCTTCGTAGTGCTGCAGGTTTATTCGGTTCATTTCCGCTTCCCTAACTTTTTCTGGAGTGTTTTCATTGCTGGCCGCTGCTTCAGTATCCGTTGCTTCTATCTCCTCCTCGTCTGGATTATGCTCGTCCTCAACAACAGACAGAATTCCGAGGATTTTTCCGTCGGCGCTGAAAATAGATGCTGGTGTAAAGATAGGATATTTCAACCAGTCAATCATTGCATCCAGTGCTAGAGGTGGTGTCACACGACCACATATTCTGGAAAGTTTCGATGAGCTAGGTTTTTATTTCTCGTACTATTATGAGGCCCTTTCATATTCCTTCATGAACAATAAGAACATAATTGTCTATAAACTATCTAAATTAAGAAAATGCTTGGATTGAAGATTTTTTTTTAATTTATAAACAAAAATATGCTTGAAAAAATAAGTAAAGTCAAATCAAATTTTAAAAGAAAATAAAAAAACAAAAAATAAACAATTGTCAATGCTTGAGATCCTCGCCTTACCTGAACTCCAAGTGGTGGATGGTGTGGCCAGTGAGGAAGATCTGTGGTGGGTGTGTGAGAGGCCACCCACACCATCCTGCCACGCCCACCCCACCCATCGTCACCCCGCCCATCACCACTACACCTCCACATGGCGACACCTGCAACAACGACAACATAAATAATAATAATTATTATGATATGATGATAGAAATAATGATAATAATAATAGTGATAATAACCAATATAAGGATACTAATGATACTACTAATACTAATACTACTACTACTACTACTACTACTACTACTACTACTAATAATAATAATAATAATGATAAGATAATAATACCCTGTAATTATCATAATAATATTAATAAAAATAATAATCGGTAAAGCGCATACGTCCACCTACGCTGGCTAGTTCTTTATATACCATTAATATTATAGGACTAAAGTTTCTTCTGAATCTGGGTTCCAGGATATGATCCGTATCGCCTCTTAAATTGAATCACATCTTCTTTGGTACATATCCTATCTACCCACCAAATTTCGTGAAAATCTCTGAATCGCCTCCTTAATTGAATAATTTCTTCCTTGGCACATATTATATATGCTCACCAAATTTCGTGAAAATCGGTTCATAGTGCAAATCCTATCTGCCCCCCAAATTTCGCCAAAATCTTCGGATCGTCTCCTAAATTAAATCACTTTTTCCTTGGCGCATATCCTCTCTGCCCACCAATGTTCGTGATAATCGGATATTAATGTTGCGATATATATAGTTTCCAGACAAACTAACGGAGGCGAAAACATAAGATCCGTCCTACTTCGTTGGCGGAGGTAAATATAAGTATACAATGTTTGTTTCTAGCCATAGATACAGAGATCATTGGTAGAGTGAAAGCATCATACCACTAACCAATTATGGACATTTATAGTTAGTAGGCTTTAGTAATGATATACGAAGATAACATTAACTATACCTCTAATGCGTGTAGAGAAGTGAAGTGTGGCAAGGATGTTATTGTGGAATGACCTGGAGACGTTCCTTCCTCTTGGTGTTCCTGGCAGCCCCCAGGAACTGTGGTAGCGTCCTCTGAGTCTTCGGGTCTGGATGGCACTTCTTCTGGCATTTGAGAGGATGGCTGGACAGATTTCTTCCCGACGGCAATATTATCATCAGGAATTTTTAAGCCACTTAGTACCTCTGCTGTGTCTACATCTTCATTCAAAGCTTCAGTTCCACTTCTTTCGACACTGAGGCCAAGACTTGTATCTACCCTCATTGATTCAGCTTCACCTTTACCTCCTGCCCAGCCTTCTTCAGGAATCATATATGGTGCTGCATCCTTAGTGATTCCCGCACCTGCCTGCCTCTCGTGGGTGTGTTGTTGTTGTTGTGGGTGAATGATATGTGTGGTGACCAGCCCCCCACAGGCCGGCCACACCACACAGTCACCACCACACACCCTCACATCACCACCACGGAGAGGTCCACACCACACTCCACTGACACACAGTTAAGGACATAGCAAATCCATCACCAGTATTATCATCATTAGTAGCATCATCATCATCAACTTTGAATAATTTACTCCAGGACTGATGAGTCACCAAGGGAGGATAAGGGATAAGTCGACGTCACACGAGCGCATTTTCCGTCGAGTAAGTTTGTTCTCGTACTATTTTAATGCTCTTTCGCATTGTAATTGGAAACACACCCTAGACCCCCCCCCCCCCCCCATTGTCCCGGCCGAAAGCCAGTTCCTTTTAAAATTACAAGCTCGCTATTGCTCGCCAGGAAATAATCAACACCTAAATGGCACGAATGGTCTTAAAATTAACAACGAAATGTGGCAAAAATCGCCAATCTCATGGGCCAAACGTCTTAAAATCTCAAAACTAATGGGGCTAAACACGAATGAGAAGGGGGTCCAGAAAAACCAGCCATCCCTCCTTAAGAACATATTGATTAGGAATGTGCTGTTGGAGTTCTAACTTCGCTTTGTAATTTTGTTTTATGAAAAATTAATGTCTAATTGAGTGTTTCGGTGTTAAATGGTAAAGTATTTAGCTAAAGTGTTTTGTTTTCCACTTTTGAACTATTAGAGACACTGGTTATAATGTGAATAATTAGTATTAACCCCTTCAGTACCACTTACGTCGTTTTAATTTTCTACTGGCAACTATTAGACGATTTTGTACAGGTTATGGAGGCTGTCTACTCATTAAAAGGCAACAGACTATCTCAATTAATTATTTTACCCTTCTTAAGCTGCATAAAATCGTCTAAATGTAGGCGAAATCAAATATAAAAGACATCGCCGGCACAGAAGGGGTTAAATTAAGCATTACACAAGATATTTTAGTTTTTTTACATATTTTCCTTCATTTTCGACCAAGTTCAAGTTAGAATATCACCAACAAACGTTTCCATAGTCTAATAATCAACAATAATATTTGGTATTGATCACCAAGAAACGTATCAATAGTGCAATATTATCATCAACAATATTAGGTATTTATCACCAAGAAACTTATCAATATTGTAACAATCAGCAGTAATATTAGATGTTATGGAGGAGTTTAAAAGGATACAGCTTCTCCATGCTAGGCGTCAGTCCACACTGCTGGTTGCCATGGTAACGTAAACAACGCTACCAGAGTTACAGCGGCGTTCACGAATTGATCGGTTGCGAGTTTCAACCTAGAAGAAGAAGAAGACAAAGACAGACAAAGACAAAGAAGAAGACAAAAAATATATCGGCCCAAGGCCGGTTACTAATATATTACAGGCTCGCTATCGTTCGCCAGGAAAAACAGACACCTGAATTGTTGGAAAGGTCCTAATGTTGACAAGGAAATGAGGCGAATGGTCTTAAAATCGCCAAACTAATGGGGCTAACGTCTTAAAATATAAAACTAATAGGGCTAAACATGAAGGAGAATGGGGGCGATAACTCCCCCCCCCCCCCCCCCTCCCGCCCTCCAATACAATCTAACCTTAAATTAGCTGGTAATTTTGCTAAATATCGATGTCTACAGATCCAATTTCCTTTTTAACCAGAAACTTGCAACCTTTCAAATTCAGGTTATAATGGAGTTGAATTCGTAATCTTCATTATTTTTCAGAATTGTCGTAAATTATTATAAATAATAATTATTATAAATAATAATTATTATAAATAATAATTATTATAAATAATAATTATTATAAATAATAATTATTATAAATAATAATTATTATAAATAATAATTATTATAAATAATTATTATTATAAATAATTATTATTATAAATAATTATTATTATAAATAATAATTATTATAAATAATTATTATAAATAATAATTATTATAAATAATAATTATTATAAATAATTATTATTATAAATAATAATTATTATAAATTAAGTTACTTTGTGAGTCATAAAGTTTGCTGATAATTATTTACGTAATTATATATGCACTTCAACCGTATTTTAGAGGATAATTCTGCTAAATCTTTACCCTTGAAGATTATGAAGCGTATTGACAGTTTATTTTGGCTATCATTGAACGATTTTATACAGCTTAGGAAAGATCAGTTGGAATTAACAGAATAATGACTATCTCAATTAACCCTCTGGCTTCCTTATACCCTTCCTAATCTGAATATAATCGTCTAAATAACAGCCAGAAAACAGAAAAGAAATGCGTATTGCGTGTTGAACTGGTTAAGGGTTACAGCTCCAACTTCCTTAACCCCTTCTGTACCGGCGGCATCATTTGCCTTATATTCTGACAACTATTAGACAATTATATTCAGCTTAGGAAGGATGTCTACCCATGATAATCTAAGACTACAGACTATCTCAATTCACCCTTTTAGCTCCGATATGTCCTTCCAAAGCTTCATGAAATCGTCTAACTGTAGCTGAAGTCAAAAAAAAAGACGTCACCGGTACAGATGGGGTTAAAGTCCGGAGATTATTATTATTATTATAGGCTGATACTCGCAAGTAATCAATTCGTGAACGCCACTGTAACTCTGGTAGCGTTGTTTACGTTACCATGGCAACCAGCAGTGTGGTCTGACGCCTATAGTGGCCGAGCATGGGGAAGCTGTATCATGTTAAGGGGGAAGTGGTATCTTTTTTTCTGAACCCCCTTCTCTCTCATATTTAACCCTATCAGTGTTCACATTTTAAGGCGTTCGGCCCATTAGTTTGGCGATTTTAAGACTTTTCGCCCCATTTACTTGTCAATATTAAGACCTTTCGTTCCATTTAGGTGTCGATTTTTTCCTGGAGAGCGATAGCGTACCTGTAATTTAGGAAGAACCGGCCGACATTTGTCTATCTAAAAACGTACAAATTTAGGTGGGTCGAGGGGGTGTTTTATAAAACTTGATGGATGATACAGCGAGGCTAGTATAAACTATAATAATAAATAGATAAATAGACCCAAAAAATATCCACTACCTCCTTAAACTCCTCTAAATATCCACTACCCCCTTAAACTCCTCTAAATATCCACTACCCCCTTAAACTCCTCTAAAATATCTTAATTTTGAACAATATCGAAAAGGAAGGCCATATAATAAATTGGCATATTTTATTTGGTTTTTGTAACTATAAAGATGAAAGTTAAATCAGCTATTTTTTTTTTACTTTGCACAGTTGCTTTAGGGGATATAAAAGAGCCTAAGAGATAAACTCACATAACCATTAGATATAAAAATTAGATAAAATTATTTTACGTAAATACTTTTGTTTTGTTTTCGTGCGCACTTATCTTGTATTACAAGTCCGAACACTGTATAATAGTGTTGCTTAAGGGGAGATTTCCACTTGAGGGATTTTTTTCTTGACCCCCTTTCTCCCTTATGTCTAGCCCCATTGCTTTTGAGATGTTAAGACGTTCGCCCCATTAGTTTGGCGATTTTAAGAACCTTCGCCCCATTTCTGTCCATTTTAAGACCATTCGTGCCACTTAGGTGTCGATTTTTTCCTGGCGAGCGATAGCGAGCCTGTAATTTAAGGGGAACCGGACTTCGGCCGGGACATTTTTCTAACGAAAAATGTACAAATTTATCTTGAAAGGGGGTCTAGGGAGAGTAATTTTAAGCTTGATGGAAGTCTAGGGAATCAACTAAAAACCTCCCCTTAATAGGGAGGTAATAGCTATTTTCCTGGACCCCCTTGTCTCTCATGTTCAGCCCCATTAGTTTTGAGATTCTAAGACGTTCGCCCCAATAGTGTTTCGTTTATAAGATCTTTCATCCCATTTCTATATCAATATTAAGACCTTTCGTACCATTTAGGTGTTAATTTTTTTCCTGGCGAGCCTGTAACTTTGGAGGAACCGGAACATTTAGCAAATATTTCTCGAAGGGGGATCTCTCTTTCCCTGGCTTGTATCCATTCGGCCCCATTCAGCCAACTGTTTTAAGACGTTTATCCCAATCCAGGTATCGATATCTTCTTGGCGAGCGATAGCTAGTCAGCATTGTATGGAGAAATCCGGCTTTGCCGGAGAAATTTTTCTAGCGGAAAATGTACAAATTTAGCTTGCTCTCAAAACAAATATATATATATGCTGGCTCGCTACCGCTCACCAGGAAAATATTGACACCAGGATGGGGGTAAACGTCTTAAAACAGTGGGGCCGAAAGAATAACAGCCAAAGAGAGAGGGAGATAAAGATAAAAAAAAGCAAGGTGGGCTCCCTTAAAGCCGGTATCACACGAGAGCTTTTATAGTCAACATTCGATAACCAACATATTTCTGGACTATTTTGCACTGGTATCGGAAACTAGACTGATGGTAGATGAATTTAGGCAACCGAAATATTTTATATGTTGACCACGTAAGCTGCCAGACCAGTGTTGAGGATAAATGTTGAGTGAAAAAGCGCTCGTGTGATACCGGCTTAAGCTTGATGGTGGCTTAGGGAAGAAACTAAAAAAAAAAAAAAAACATAAAAAAAAGACAATAACACCTACCCCCATAACCCCTTCTGTACCGGCGACATCTTTTTTAGTTTATTTCAGCTACATTTAGACGATTTTATGAAGCTTAGGAGGATATATGGTAGATAAAAGGATTAATTGCGATAGTCTGTAGCCTTTTAATGAGTAGACGTCCTTCCTAAACTGTACAAAATCGTTTTTAATAGTTGCCATACTATAATGAAAAGTACATCACCGGTACAGAAGGGGTTAAGCGTGTATATAAAAACATATCACCCAGTAGTTGAAACAGCCATGTGTGGAATACAAACATAATACAGCATTGGAAAACATTAAAACGAACACTGAACAAAAATTATAATGTAAAATAAACAAACCAAAACGTATACGAACACAGTAAAAAGACAAAACAACTAATCAAAATCGCTATGTGGAAACAGCGCAAAATACGAATTTATAATAAAATAATAAAATTCATGATTGTATATAAATAAAGGGATACAACTGCAATCATACAAAACTAGTCTATATTACAAGTAGGCCAAATATCTTGACCACTAACCTCCATAACTCTGAAACGACTAGCGTAATCAAAGGAATACTTCTACCATTTAGGAAGAGTCAGCCAGGGAATAGGTTCGGAGATTGACAGCCCATTTGCTTCGGCCTTTTTAGAGTGACAGAGGTTAGGAGTCACGATATCTGGCCTACTTATAATGAACGAATTTTTAGCAACCTGTGAACTGATAACAATGATAAAGAATGACAGAATAGTGATTGTAACAAAATACTTAAGGGGAGGTTTTTAGTTTGGTCTCTAGATATCCATCAAACTTAAGATTACACCCCCTTGAGCCCCTTTCAAGATAAATTTCTACATTTATCGGTAGAAAAATGTCCCGGCTGAAAGCCGGTTCCTCTTAAATTACAGGCTCGCTATCGCTCGCCAGGATAAAATCGACACCTAAATTGCACGAAAGGTCTTAAAATTGACGGAAATCGAGCGAAAGTTCTTAAAATCGCCAAACTAATTGGGCGACTGTCTTAAAATCTCAAAAGCAATGGGGCTAAACATGAGGGAGAAAGGGGTCCAGAAAAAATCCCTCAAGTCGATATCTCCCCTTAACCCCTTTTGTACCGGCGACGTCTTTACAATTATATTGTAGCTGTATTTAGACGATGTTGTGCAGTTTGAAAAGGATCTGTGGTAGTCAAAATGGTTAAGTGAAATAGTTCGAGCGTTATTAACCCTCTCCATCATATGACGCAATTTTGAGCCTATTAGGGATACTTTAAAGCCTTTGTTACCATCAGGTGTATTTAGAAACCTTTAGTTTAGTTACTTCAACCTCTGCAGTTGTCTTTGAGTTAGCTGTGTTGAGCCTATTAGGGATACTTTAAAGCCTTTGTTACCATCAGGTGTATTTAGAAACCTTTAGTTTAGTTACTTCAACCTCTGCAGTTGTCTTTGAGTTAGCTGTGTTGAGCCTATTAGGGATACTTTAAAGCCTTTGTTACCATCAGGGGTATTTAGAAACCTTTAGTTTAGTTACTTCAACCTCTGCAGTTGTCTTTGAGTTAGCTGTGGGCAGAACACTAATTTTGGAGAGGTAATTATAAGAGGGAGACAACTCTTTCTTATTGCTAATCTGGCAACCTCTGCGTCATATGAGTCTGAAGGGGTTAATTGCTGGAGGAGTGGAGGTCCTTTTGAAACTCTAGAAAATCGTCTAAATATAACTAAAATTAAATCCATAAACCGCCGGTACAGAATGAGTTAACACTATCTGGTCCAACGTCTTGGGGTTTATTATATTTTGTTTTAACCCCTTCTGTACCGACGACGTCTTTTTAATATAATTCTAGCTATATGTAAGCGATCATGAGCAGCTTAAGGGGAGGTATTTAGTTTGTTCCCTAGACCTCCATCAAGCTTAAAATTACACTCCCTTGAGTCACTTTCAAGATAAATTTGTACATTTTTCGGTAGAAAAATTTCCCGGCCGAAGGCCGGTTCCTCTTAAATTACAGGCTCGCTATCGCTCGCCAGGATAAAATCGACACCTGAATGGCACGAAAGGTCTTAATATGGGGTGAAAGTTCTTAAAATCGCTAAACTAATGGGGCAAACTTTATAAAATATCAAAAGCAATGGGGCCAAACATGAGGGAGAAAGGGGTCAAGAAAAAAATCCCTCAAGTGGAGATCTCCCCTTAAGTAGAATTTGTTGTAGTAAATAGTTTTAAGTGAGATAGTTCGAAGCCTGTTGGAGGCCCTTTATAAACTGAATAAAAGCATCTAATAGTAGCCACAATAAAGCTCAAAAGATGTCGTCGGTACAGAATTATTATTGAGGATTTTGCTTGCCTTTACCATTTTCGAGTAATGAATGTTAGCTAGTCCCCCAGGCTAACAAAAACAAAAACGCCTTCCCAGATTTCCTTCAAACTAAAACAATGCCCACCCAAACCCCCTTCTATGTACAGTAAGTATGCGTACATTATTCGATTGAAAATTGTCCGACCGAAGGCCAATTTCTTCCAAGTTACAGGTTTGCTGTCGCTCACCCAGACAAAAAATCGATACCTGAACGAGGAGAAGAAGCGTCATATTACTACCAAACTAATGGGTTGAAACGACTTAAAATCTTCAAGGTAATGAAGCGAAGCAGGGTAGGTCCATATAGACCCCCTCGGACCATATAGGGCTTAGTCAATTTAAGAACAATATATAACAGGATGCGGTGAGCAAATATTGTCCATATTTCAGCGTTATCTATATATTTTCATGAGTTACCCTTATTTTCTGCTTCTCGGCCAGCGCACAGAAAACGGTTCCTACCAAGTGGATCACCATGGCAACGTAAACTACTGATAAACCTTACACTACCAGCGACATCTTCTTGTTTATATTTCAGCTTCATTTAGATGATTCTATGACGCTGGAGAAGGATATATGATAGCTAAAAGGATTAACTGAGATAGTCTGTAACCTGCTAATGGGTAGACGTCCTTCCTAACCTGAATACAATCGTCTAATAGTTGCCAGACGGGGTAATATCAACACAACACTAACCACAACACCCATAACATTACTTTTGTATAGCTTAACCCTTCGAGGATCATGACGCATTTTGACAGTTTATTCTGGTTATCAGTAGACGATTTTATACAGCTTAGGAAGGATCTGTGGTAATGAAAAGGGTAAAGACTATCCCAATTAGCCCTATTCCTTCCATATATCATTCCTAATCTGAATAAAGCGCTCTATTAAAAGCCAAAACACAGAAAAGAAACGCATATTAAGGATCTTGAAACGGTTAACCCTTTTGGTGTTATGACGCCTTTCTCCATATTATTCTGGCTAACATTATACGATTTGTCTGTGGCTAGGATCTTTGAGAGTTAAGGAGGTGGTGGTCGTTTTTTCTGGACCACCTTCTCCCTCATGCTTAGCATATTCATTTTGACATAAGACGTTCGTTCCATTAATTTGTCGGTATTAAGACATTTCGCCCCATTGCTTTGTCAATGCCATTTAGGTGTCGATTTTTTCCTGTAATTTTAGAAGGAACCGCCTTGGGCCCAGACATTTTCTACCGAAAAATGTACAAATTTATCTTGAAACCCCCTTTCAAGAGGGGGTGTTATTTGAAGCTTAATTGAGGTCAAGCGAGGAAACTAAAAAATAAATATATATATATACATATATAATTAAATACATAGACCAAAATATAAGCACTACCCGCCTTACAGAGTTAATTGAGATGATTTGTGTCCCATTCGATCTCCGAGTACCCTTCCTAAAGCTGGTATCACACGAGCACTCCTTCCTTCAACATTTATCCTCAACATTGGTCTGGCAGCTTATGTGGTAAACATTTAAAATATTTCGGTTACCTAAATTAATTTACCATCAGACTAGTTTCCGATATCAGTGCAAAATATTCTGGAAATGTTGCCAGAATTTTTGTTATCATCGAATGTTGACTATAAAAGCTCTCGTGTGATTCCGGCTTAAACTGAGTGAAATAGTCTATATTTGCCAGAATATAATATGAATAGCGTCATTGTATACTGAAGGTGTTAATTAATTGTGCAAGTTACTATAGAAAGCGTAAAATTTGTAATTGTAAAATTCGACGAGACCGATAAGGGCATGGGAACGCAAAAGTAGTCCCTGACCCTAATAATTGAAACTTTAGATGTTGTTTCTGTTCGGGCTCTGTCTCGAGTCGGCCACCCTCAGCAATGGGGTATGTGCCTGAGTATCTACATACATACATATACTATAGACAGCGTCAGAAAGAACATATCCACTTAGTATATAGGTATGTTGTGCAATGAAAGCAAGGGGGATTGGCCACTTGCGAGTTTTGGGCTATGAGGAAGTTGGAGCTGTAGATATCAATATTTAGCAGAATTACCAGCTATAATACGGTTGTAATCCCGACATTGACTTACGAGAGCGAAGCATGGACGTAGGTGAAGAGACTCAAACCAAGAGTGAGCGGGTTGGAAATGAGTTACTTGAGAAGTGCGTGCGGAGTTACATGGAGGGATAGACAGAAGAATGAGGAAGTACGAGAGAGGTGTGGTGTGGATGTAGATGTGCTGGAAAGTGTGAAAAAGAACACCTTGAGATGGCTCGGCCATGTGGAATATATGACAAGCGAGAGAATGACTAAGAGAGTGTACGAGAGTGAGGTCTCTGAGGTGGAAGGACAGAGAGGGAGAGGTAGACTAAGTGAGAGGTGGAAGGATTGAGTTAAGAAGTATATGCATTAAAGCGGTGCTGGATGGGAGGAGAGACTTCGACTGACTGGGGACAGAGGTGCATGGGGCGTTTCGTTCGTGCCCACCCCTTCGGGGATCACGGCGTCCGGCAATAGATAAATAAATAGAGATTACGGTTGTAGTGTCTATATAAACATATACAAATTCATTACGCTTTCTATCCATTAAATACCTACATTAATATTGAATTTTGTTTAAGCCCTTCTGTACCGGCGACGTCTTTTTAATTGTAGTCTAGCTATATTAAGACGGTTTTGTGCAGTTTAGGAAAGATCTGTGATAGTGAAACGGGTTCAGCAAGATAGTTCGCAGCCTGTTGATTGCTGGAGGCCCTTTTTAAACTTAATAAAATCGTCTAATAGTAGCCCGAATAAAGTAAAAAAAAAATACGTTGACAGTACAGCAGGGGTTGATATCGATGCTTACACATCAAACTTCCTTACAACATGAACCTCGCAAATAGTCAATTGATATAACAGGAAAGCGATAAGCAAGACATTGAATAGATTTACGTAGAAACTGAAACGGAAATAAATAATTGCAAAATGCGAGATTGTCTACTACAGCTGGAAGCAAGATATATAGACTAACTGGCTGGAAGAACCTTTGAGGCTCACCTAAGAAGGTCAACTTTACCTTGTTCTAAAAAGGTAGGCCAACAATCGTGAACTCAAACCTCTGTAACTCAAAAAGGGCTAGATCAAAATTAATGTGCTGTACATTTCCACACCTATTCCCCGACTGATCCTTCCCAAATGGTACAAAAATATTAGCTCGATTACTCGGGTAATATTCAAGTGTTTTGCCCTACGTATTTGGAACAGGGTATAATGCAGTCAAAACAAACTATTGTAAGTGAATTACATATATGAAATGTACAGTCGCGATCATAAATGCTCATATACAGTATACATTTTCGAAGCTGTCTCTGATTTTATTGAAGCTTTCTATCTATCTATCGATTGCCGGATGCCTTACTCCCCTTAATGAGGGTGGCCGTACACAAAACGCCCCCAAGTGGACCTATCGCCCATAATGACAACCTGTGCTAGTTTATTCAAAGATTTACAGGATTTACCACTCAACTTAACCCTCTAAGGATCGATGATGCACTTCTTTTCTGTTTTCTGGCTATTATCAAACAATTTTATTAAGATTTGTAAGGGTATATGGAAGTCAGAGGGTTGATTGGCATAGTCTTTACCCTTTTGATTCCCACAAATCCTCTCAAAGCTGTATACAATCGTCTAATGATAGCCAGAATAAACTATCAAAATACGTCATGATTCTCAAGGGGTTAAGGTCCATTCAACTCCGTGGCTCACTATGCATCTTTATAGCACTATATTTTCATCAGTGGTGCTTCACCCTTAGGTGAGCAGTAAGGATTTGTATAAGGTTTACTTCCCTAAATGGGCATTCGGTTAAATATTGACGTCTGCAGCTCTTAACTTCCTAACAACCCGAAGCTCTCAAGTGGTCAATTTTATCTAACAGTAGAGGATTTCATTCAGTAATATTATTATAAGTAAAATACCACAATTATTAACCCTTAAAGAGCAGCGCCCGGCTATAGTCGGACAAGAGAACCAAGGACTATGTGGCGGGGCCCGGCTATAGTAGCGTGCAATTTTGAGCACATTATCGGCTCGGAGAGAGAGTCCGAGCGGTGGGAGGAGCGCAGGTCGACTCTGACCGTTCGGCACGGGTCCCGCGCAGCAACTGCAGTCCCCTCCACACACATCCACATTCACTACCTCGCTACACAGGGAATTATGTAAGGAAATGACCGTACTTTAGCGATTTTGCCCTTCGGTTGCACGATCGTTGCAAGACAACCAGTAATCGTAGAAGGATGGTTCAGGTGTTATTGGAAAGCTCAATTAACGCCCTTTCAGGGATACATAATTGTATTACGCTCTGGCTCTTGTTTATGCATGAAAAAGAGCACGGAAATAAGCTCGTTTAGGGTAAAACCACCTGCTTGGTAGGTAGTAGAAGTTACCGCCTAGGCCGCTCGTTGAGTGTTAAAACCCCCACAACAAACAAAAGGAAAGAAAATATCACCTTTTATGAAGACTCCCACAACAAAGAAAAGGAAAACCCCGGAGGCACAAGGAACGAAACGGTGGGAAAGCGTTACAGGAATCAAGAAGGAGGAACTGAAACAAAACTAATAACAACGAAGAGCAGAATAAGCAAAGAAGAAATAACCACGAGATTCAGCATTCGAGCCCCCCATATCATCGCCAAGAATAACGACAATAAGAAGAACGAAACCAAGAAGGAGATAGAGAAGGCAGTAACAGAAGATGTGAATAGAATATACCAACGAAAAAATAACGACAAACAGGAAGGACAAGATGGCCGCCACCAGGGAAAACTACTTCTGGAGGAGAATAAAGGAGAAACTAAACTAGAACAAAGAAGATTACCAAAGATGGGAATAATAAGATATCAAATAAACACAATGCCCCGCATACCGAAATTACCCAACATCGCCAATAAGAAGAAAAAGAACAAGACCAAAGTCGAGCCAGAAGAAAAGAAGGAGAACATCGACAACAACAAAACCTGCACGCGGAGTAATACCACGTGTACAAAATAACCACCAGAATTTCCCGAGTAATACACGCCAATATTTTCCTACTAATATTACTTCCACGCCCTCTACGAACACCAAACGAGATGCCCGGATTGCCACCATTGCATCAGAGCTCCCATCAACACCCGGCAAGATTATTACTATACCATCAACACCACAAGAAGCTCCTAAAAGAAGAATAGTATTCAGCCAGGGAAAGAAACACCACCATCACAAGAGCAGGCACTTACGCCCTACTTCCACCCAAAGGCCGAATCACCTGCCCGCCAATTTCTAATGCCCCTTTCCCACTGATGCGATTTCATACGATTTTCGTCACCGAGGACGTAGTTTTGTCAATTCGCAACAAATTTGGGAGACTTCAACAATTTTGACCGTTAAAAAACGTTGACAAGTTTACACTCGGCGACAATGTGGCCGATGGATTCGACTTAATCGGCGACATTATGCGACGTAATCGGCAAATTGAGCAATGGTTCGCCGATGCCCTCAGCGAGAACCGTCACATATGAATAAAATATTGCGAAATAATACGAAGGATGAACGAATCCTCGGCATATGTTCCGCGACGTTTTTGGCAAATTAAGCGATGGTTCGGCGGATACCTCGGCGAGATTATCCGAAAACTTTTTGCATATATTTCATTGCACAAACATATGAACATAAGAAAACTGGAGTCTACAGAAAGCTGATCGGCCCACACAAGGCAGATCCCTGTCACACCCAACCCCAATTACAAGGCCTAATTATAGAAAACTCACTAATGCCTTTAGGACTGACCCCACCAAAACAGTCTGAGATCAACACAAGATTACAGGAGTCTCCAGAGCGTCGATTGGCCCACACCAAGCAGATCCTCTCTCATACCCAACCCATCTCGTCGAAAACTTACAAATTTATCTTGAAGGGGGGGTCTAGAGTTTTGTGTTTTAAGTTTGAGGGAGGTCTAGTGAGGAAACTAAGAAATGAAGGAATGAATGATCAAACAAACGGTCCGTTTCCCCTTAAGGGGAAATGGGCGTAATATTTGCTCATTTATATATTTGTTATGATTTATTTAGTCTCATCCCTAGACCTCCATCAAGCATATAAAGCACCGCCCAACACCCTCCTTCAAGATCAATTTGTACATTTTTCGATAGAAAAATATCCTGGCCGAAGGCCGGTTCCTCAAAAGGTACGGGCTCGCTATCGCTAGCCAGGAAAAACTCTACGCCTAAATGACACGAAAAGTCTTAATATTGACAACGAAATGGGGTTAAATGTCTTAAAATCGCAAAACTAATGGGCCGAACGTCATAAAATATGAAAACTAATGGGATTAACCATGAGGAAGAAAGGAGACCAAAAAACGACCCATCTCCCCTTAATTCGGAGATTGGCAATGTCCTTGCCGTATGTTTACGAATTACGGCTTAATTGAGCCAACCTCGCTTTTTTTGTTTTATCTTTCTCTCCCTCTCTCTTTGCCTTGTATCCGTTCGGCCCCATTCAGCCTACTGTTTTAAGACGTTTACCCCCATCCAGGTTTCAATATTATCCTGGTGAGCGGTAGCGAGCCAACATATATATATTTTTGTTTTGAGAGCAAGCTAAATTTATAAATTTTTCGATAGAAAAATTTCTCCGGCGAAGCCAGATTTCTCCATACAAGATATCGATACATGGATGGGGATTAAAGTCTTAAAACAGTTGGCTGAATGGGCCTGAATGGATAAAAGCCAGAGAAAAAGAGAAAAGGAGAGAAAGAAGAAAAAAAGGTGAACCCCCTTATAGAGAGATGCATAGAAAAAAGGGTTGACAGGTTCACTATAGGCCTAATCCTTTTTTTTTACCCACCTCGCCGAAGGTGCTCTTTTTTCCTCGGCGAGGTGTTTTCCGAGCATTCATCTACGTCGCACAGCCCTTCGCACACCTCTGCGAAGTATTCCCGTGGCGGGTATACTCTCGGCGACGCTTTTTTTTTCGTGCGACACCCTCGTCGGTCTCGCCGATGTCGCCGTAAATCTCCGAGGGCCTCGCCGATCCCTCGGCAATGTTCGACGATGCTTGCGAGGGTTCAGACCCCTCGCAAGTCCTCGTCCCAAATTTTGAACAATCCGAACATTTGCGATGACCCGCGAGGGCCCTTGCAAGGCCTTGCGAGTCAAACGATTATCATGCGATGGTTCAAGATGTTGTTGCGATATGTCACGAATGTGCCCATTTCTTGGTGTCGTCGAATAAAATTGTATGAAATCGCATCAGTGGGAAAGGGGAATTTACAGTATAGACCAGATACTTGTAAGTATGGCTTCACTGAGTATAGAGAACGCTTTGGAAATGTCAGACCTCAATGTTTCCAGTGCCTTCAAGTCCTAGCTATCGAATCCATGAATGATAACAAATTGAAGTGCCATTTGAGTTCAGTTAATTCAAATCTCACTGGAAGGAAAAAGAAGTGTTGGTAAAACGAAGGTGGATTGATGCTCCCAGCTCATCATCTTTTTTCTCTGGAGAAGTCTTCACTGGCATCCTTTGAAGTAGCATGGAATATTGTGAGATGCAAAAAGACTCATGTGTCAGCTGGAAAACCAGCTGTCATGGCAATGGCGAAAACTCTTTGTGGAGCAGATGTTACAAGAAGTTGGAATCAGTACCACTTTCAAATAGTAGTATTAAACGTCGAATTGACCTAATTTCAGAAGACACATTATCTCAACTTATTGTGGCTTTGAAATAAATAAAAACAAAATAAAAACAAATAGGAAAAGTGGGGATTGGCCCTGAGTAAATAGATAGACCAAGGAGAAGACATACTAGAAGAGTTTGTTATTGCAGTGCCTTGACATCTACCACCACTAAAGAAGACATTTTTTGTATGGTGATATTTTTTCTTTTTTTTTCTTAACGCCTCACGAGCGGGCCCGTCAGTCACTTCTACTACCCGCCAAGCGGGTGGTTTTACCCTAAACAACCTTGTTTCCGTGCTCTTTTTCATGCATAAACAAGAGCCAGAGCGTAATACAATTATGTATCCCTGAAAGGGCGATAATTGAGCTTCCAATGACACCAGAACCATCCTTCTACGACCACGCGTTCTCTTGCAACGATCGTGCAAGACGAAGGAAAAATCCCTTAAATACGGTAATTTCCTTACATAATTCCCTGTGTAGCGAGGCAGTGACTGTGGGTGTGTGTGGAGCTGGGCCCAGTGCTGGCGCGAGAGCCATGCCGAACGGTCAGAGTCGGCCTACGCTCCTCCCCCCGCTCGTCTCTCTCTTAGAGCCAAATAATGCTCAGAATTGCACACCGCCGGAAGTCGGTCCCCGCCACATAGTCCAAGGTTCTCTAGACCGACTTAAGTCGAACCTCGCCAGACAAGGGTTAAAGGTACATGACCTAGATTGGATGAACGGTTTGGCTGTATGAACAGATGTTACAGAAACTTAAATTATCGAGTTTTACATACTATAATTAAGAATATATATAACTATCTTGTAAAATAATTCGGAATATAACAATCACTAAACATATAAATGTACTAATCCAGTGTTTCAGGGTGCAGGGTCGCAAGAACCATGAACCATTGTATTAACCCCTAAAAGTCGGGGCGCAACTTAAGTCGTATTTAATAAAGCTGGACTATGTGGCGGCGCTCGACATAGGTCGAGTGGCAATTTCAGCACGTAATGTTGCTGAGAGAGAGAGACAAGTGGTGGCAGGAGACTAGCGAGCGTATGACTGCTCCAGACCACCGCGGCGAACCTACTGACACGAATCTCAGATCCCTCCTCCCTCTCTCACTCGCTATATACGGAATTGTATCGGGAAAGTGGCTAATTACATGCTTTTTGCACTCGCGTTGCACGGTTATTGCAAGAAAACTAGCCATCATAAAAGGATCGTTATGGTGTCATTCGAAAGCTCTGTTTATGCCCTTTCAGGGATAGATACTTGTTTTACGTTCTGGGTCTTATTTAGGCATGAAAATGATCACGTAAACAGCCCTATTTTGGCTAAAAACACCCCGCTGGGCGGTACATATAAATAAACCGCATAGGCCGCTCTTAAGGTGTTAAGGGTTCCATCAAAATAGTTTGGGAACCACTGATCCCCGAGGAAGGAAGCCATAACCACCACACCACCATGATACGCCAGAGTTGCATCCATAACTCCCGCACCCACTCCAACACCCGGCAAAGATATCCAAGTCACCATTCATAACCCTGATGCCATGAAGAGAAGGAAAAGTACAAAGGAAAGGAAGACAACCAAAAGGCTGCATGAACACCATATCTCCACACGCCCTTCTTCCTCCAAGACGCATCACCACCATGACTGAGAAGCCAAAAGGGACTACCCCAACAACCTCAGGGCCTCCTGGCCGCACAGATGTCCTTCTTACCTGGAGAAGGGACACCAGGATGTACAATACATATTTAACAAGTTGGGATTAGCAAGATTAAACTATCTAGGAGCAAGTACTTTTACCAGATTAGAGAAGACCAATTTCCCGGAGTTGGCAACCGGTTATGACTCTTGTGGTAAGCGTAACATTAATTTTACGTAACCGGGAAGTAATAAATACTGTATTACCAGAAATTTTATTTAATGTTCCACCTGTTTAAGAGCATTTAGCTATCTTCAGGGCTTCGGAAATGGTAAAAGAAAATGTTAGCATTCAAGGAGACTACAGCAGGACTTACCTCTGACCGGGTAGGCCTATAGGCTATCCTAGCGTTTACTATATCCCTTTGAAAGGACATTAGCTTAACCTAACAACCTTACCTATCTATCCTAGTATTATGGGTGGGGGCTGCTGCCCCCACACCCCCGCTGTTTGGCATCTTTGACTTAGATTTTTGGTGTATTTGTATGTGATGTGTGTATTTTTTTTCAATTTGTCGATAATTAAAATACTCCATGCGGACTATACTTTTTACTTGAATAGGAGAAAAATATGGCGAATCTATTGGTGCCCATTTTCCCTAATAAATATTTCTCATAATGCTGCAGTGGTGTCTTTTAAAATAACCAGGAAAATATTAAACTAATATAGTGTCAACCTAGTTACGAACATTCAGTGGAGCACTTCGAACAGTGTGCAAGGGATTTACAGTCAAAATATCCGGTATGGTCTCCCGTAATTTACATTCTGTCATTAATTCAGAATATTGAAGCCTCTGACAATAAAGCAACCTCTGAACTACAAATTAAAAAGGTAAAGAATCCATAAACTTTCTATTAAACCAGAATCTGATTATTATAGACTCATTAATCTGCGACTGCACCTATTTTATAGTTCTATTAAACTAAAATTTATAAAAAAAATTACTTACCTAAGCCAACCCCCATCATTAAGAGGACAGTCGTCAACGCCATTCTTCCAAGTAATGGTGGTCCAGATTGTATGGTCTGAAACCGTATTTTAGAGAATAATTTTGCATTAATTAAAATAAACTCAGGATATAGAGCGACACATTAAAAATAATATAAGCTAAACAAATTTAAAGTACTCTAACCTTCCAATTATTAAACAAACTTCAAACTAACAATGTAGCACCTTACAACTCATTTGAGTAATACCACCAAGATAAATCTACAGTTATACTACCCCTATTTTGTCGCTATTCTGTTGGTACAAATGGGTTAATATTATTAGTAGTAGAATTAGTATGGTTTGATGATGCACGGAAATGTATATTTGACTTGAAATAGTTATATTGAAGTATTACAAACCTTCGCGAACCCATAAACAGGGAACGTGAGCTGGGTTTAGACCGTCGCGGAACTCAATTTTGCACTCCGGGAACAAGTGCAAAATTTACTTCTGCAGGCAATCTAATTTTGTGTTTGGGGTCTGGGCAAATCGATTGGAAGGTGTTTTGGACCTCAGGGAGGCATAACTTTCAGAATATTGCATGTTGAATCCCAGGGATCATACCCATTCACCAGTCAAAATTCTCATGTTCCCTAGAAACACTTTGGGTGATCATAGAGCACTCAGACTTCGTATGAGCCTAGGGGCAGGATAGGTACTATCCATATACATTATTATCACTTATTATGTCTATTGGATTAGTCAATATGAAAAGTCATATGTGACCATTACATATCCACACCACCTAGGTCAACTCTCAAAATCACTCAAGGACACCAATTTTCAAATACTTATAAAATCTGTCGGTTTGAGGTTTCGAATCTGAATTTCCGATATGTTATTCATAAGGTAATTGTGCATCTCCAGCTATGGCATTTTTAAATTTCATTCATTAGAAATTGATTTATTTAAATTTTAGTTGTGTGAGGTACCCTAGTGAGCCGTGGGTGCATAGGTCACGGAGACAGGTTAGTTTTCGGTTAGGTTAGGTTAGGCTAATGTTAAAAATACTAAAATGCGACGGTCCTCGGTATTAAACACTGTATATCAAAGAAAAAACAAAAACAACAACAAATTACCTGAAAAACTTATCTGGTTGGTGATAATTTGTTATCAAAATAAGTTATTTTTTCAATTTCCGCGTCTGCTGAACCATCCAAAAACACGCTAAAAGGCGTGTTTTGAAGGGGGGAGGTGGTGGGGGGTAGTGGGAGAGGGGTAGTATAACTGTAGAATCGTAGATTTACCTTAACAGGATTCAAACTATCTGACATAACCCATTTTGTTACCACAGATCGTTCTATACCCCGAAATTAACAGCCTTCAAACTATTTCGCATCACCCACGGATTGTTCATAAAATGCACACAATTGTCTAAATATATATATATATATATGTTTTTCTTTCTATGTGGATGAGGGTAGTGCCTCCCCCAGAGTTAAAAGAGTGACAGAGCCTTAATCAAGGAACATTTGAGCCAAAATGTCTGGACACACGGAGTTTGAAACAATTTAAGTCATAGGATGAGGGAAAGATGTATTCAGGGATAGAGTTCCAGAGCTCAGCTGTTGAATAGAAGAAAGATTGGGATTAACGTTTCACTCTTTGAGTTGGAGAGTTGTACAGAGTAGGGGTGGGATTGTGTTGCAAGACGGGTACTACGCACCCTACATAGAGGAGGCAGTATGCACTGAGAGAGCTCCGAGGAACACTGATTATTGTAGTAGCGATAGAATAGTGAGAGAGATGCAACATTGCAGAGAAGAGATTTCAGAGAGTCGGTGAGTGGACGGGAGTTAATTATACAAAAGGCTAGAAATATAGCTAGAATAACATTAACAAGACGTTGCCGGTACAGAAGGGGTTAAACACAGCAACTTACCAACCAGGCTTGCGAGCTTTGGTGAAGACAGACTCCATTATGACCGCTCATTCCACTTGCTAAACCGACACTGAAATTTAACCACGGAATTTGTGACCGAATGACACTGATATTAAAACACACGAACAGCTTTTGAAATGAACGAATTATTGAATTCAGAGCTTTTCATTTGGATGGATTTATCAGATATAATATATTAGGCTCTTTTTGACTCCATGAACTCTCGAAATGAACCACTAGGTAAATAATAAGAAAGAAGATTCGCTTCAGTCATCTTATTGTTTTCGAAATGTTAAGGCCCCCATTTACGTCTAGGAGTGTACTATTAACAAAGAAAGTTTGTTCCCAGAATCAGCCACTGAGTGAATCCGAAAAACCTGGGAGTCGACAAACGAAGCATCTGAAAGAAGTGCCATTTACGCCCAAAAAATGCTTAGTTTTTCGACTCCCCGGTGATTCGGATCAAGAGGAGATGGGTCGTTTTTCTGGTACCCTACATACAGGAATAAACTAATAAATAAACTCTCCACCCTTAACTTGTAAAGAAACACCCGATCTCATAATCTTTGATCGTACGTTGAAAGGCGCTTCTCGTCTCCATTGTTTAAAAAAAAAAATAATAAATCCACCCGAACGAACATTACGAACAGCCGTATTCGTTTTCACTCAGCCAATACACAAATTTCTAGCCCCTGTAGCATATATTCAATTACTACTCATCAATAGATATAATGTAATAAAACAAGTTTAAATATTCTCCAATCGTAACATTATTTTGTTAAACTAGCATATCCTAACTATAATTATACCTTTGATTTTAACTGAATCTGTATCGAACGCAAACGAGACAAAAAACGCTTCATGTTTCTCAAGGGATTCGCTGGGTTTCTTATTTTATATAATTTGTGTTGATTACAATATAATATGTTTATATACTAGGAGTAGGCTACTTATTCATTAAAAAGAACATAGATACAATAATTTGTTCTCGGTGTATGGCTCTCAAAGTTCGAACGTATCACTTGGTTTGAAACACGAAATCTCTATAGGCCTATCCCATTCTTAAAAACTTGATATTAAAGAAAACTCGACCAGAAGAGGGGTAACTAACCTATTCTCATTCACGCGCCTGACATACCTGGTTTATTCGATATCGTATGTTTATTGGTATCTATTAGGTAGCATTCAAGGAGAGACTACAGCAGGAATTACCGTCTGACCGGGCATAAGCTATCCTAGTGTTTACTATACCCCTCTGGATAATATTCAAGACCTCTTTCGCAGCCCTATTAGAAATAATTTATTAGGGAAAATAGGGACCAATAGACTCGCCATATGGATAAAAGCCAAAGAGAGAGGGAGAGAAAGAGAAAAAAAGCAAGGTGGGCTCCCTTAACACTAGATCATCCGACATTTTGGGGTCCCATTATTATTCCAATATGGTCTACAATGTATACGTTTTCTTCTTGTCTTCCACAGCTATTTTTACCTCTTCTGTCCACCATGCTGTACCCTTCACACCCCTCCCTCTTCTCCTTACTCCAACCCCTCCTGTACATGCTGTATAGATCTCTTCCTTAAAGACTTTGCTCATATCCTCCACTTCCTCCATACCTTCCAGGCAAACCTACATAGTCCTCTTTCTACTGCTCTCCTGTACTCTTCCCTGATTTCCTCCTCCTGTAGCCTCTCCACCCTCCTCGCCATTCTACCTTCCTCTCGCCTCCCTCCAGCTCTCCTCACCCACTTCTTTTGTTTCCTAATTTTAGCTACTACATAATGGTTAGACAGACCCCCTCCAATACCCCTTTATACCTTAGCATCCAGCACAGATTTCTTCATTCGTTCATCCACACATATATAATCAATCAGTGCCTTTCGTTCCACCACTGTCTTATCCTTATCCTTCTTCCTCCACACCATTTTCCATGTGTACCTGTGACCATCATAGTAAACTTTAATATGGTGAGGATCTGCAAAGTGATGAAGTTAACACACCGTAAAGATAATTGTGATGAGTGTTCTCAGTACAATAAAGCTAATATATATTGGTGAATGTGGTGAAGGCATAGTTAATGTTATCAAGCTAACATAGAGCCATATTGGTTAATCTGAATGTGGCGAGGGTATAGTTAGTATAACAGAACTAACATAATATTATGACCATCGTGGTAAAGCTAAGTGTAGTGAGGATGTAGTCAATGTTATTGTTATGCCCTGATTAACTATATTGCGTAGTTCTGCAAGACTGGAATATCCGGTTTCATATACATACATGTGAGGGGTCAACAGAACATATAGAATCTTGGAATGTGATTTGTAATACAGCTTTATTTCGCTAAACACACTCACGGTATAGAAAATGAATCACTTTATAGAACATGAATAAGAGTAATAAGTTCAGTGATAAGAGCTTGGTCTTTCAATTCTCCAAGCACAATCGTGGATCTGGATTAGAGTATGCACTGCCACTGCCGTCTCGGGTATTATTCTTCTGATACGGACATGATAAGAAGCGATAAGAAAGTCACTCGAAGGGGGCACAGATTTGATTTATACAATATCTGATACAGAGTGTTGCTTTAAGGCCTAAGGTTCTAGTTATTCGATTAAGTGGGGGCTAACGTTGAGTTTCGACTTTATACGATCTAGCCGAGTCAAGTAGGCAATTATATTTGTATACTTTTAACCGTTAATGCGCGGATGGGGATTCGTCACTGAGATTAAATCACCTTTTACGACCTATCCCTTATTTATGGGATCACAGAATATCTATACCAAAACATCCAATTTAGGAATAACTCGTGTCGTGGCTGGGGGTAAATATTGTCGCGGTAATATCTCGTAATATGTTTACTGGAACGAATCTCTGGCAAAACAGGGGACTCTAGCATCAAACTCGAAATCTCTATGGTTAGCGAATAACTCAAAGGTGAACACAGGCAAACAGAACGGGTTGGTAACACGGCATCTATACACGGATATTATAATAGGAAATCGTGCCCGATCAGGTTATCTTCTTTTCCTCTTGAATCTGGTGTCGTCGGGGGCGTCTCGGCTGCTCCAGGGGGCCGTCCAGGGGGTCCAGTTGTGTGAAGAAGTTACAGATGGGTCGGTTGACCGGTGATGAAGTTGAGTTCAGGGGGCTCTCCTATGGATCTTAAATGGTCTGCGTCTGGGCTGAGGCCAGGGTAGCGTCTCATCGGACTAACGTAAGCATTGGGTCTGCACAAACCTTGCTTAACTGTCTCTGATCCATGTCGAGAGGTTCAATCAACCCAAGTGCATGTGTGGCGATACATATATTTCTCTTCGGTCCCTATATTTACCTGTGATCTACCACGGTTAATACAGGCCCAGGAATATAATATATCAGCTCCTGGTGTTCAGCTTGCGGGGTGCCGGTCGGTTACTAACAGGGGAGTAAAACAGTCTTCCCACAGAGCGACGTCCCGCTCGGCAAGAAGCTATGTTTTAAAACTGCCCGCTCTCCTCCTCTCGTGGATTATATATGGCAGGGTGACTCGGTGTTGCCCGGGCCGGGGGTTGATGGGTCCCTTCCTATTCAGGGCCAGGGCGGCTGTGCAGGGCTGTGGGGTCAACATCTGGCAATCTGGCCCTTCGTTCCCAATGTTCTGAATTAGATAAGTGTTAGTTCACACACCGACATATAAGAATAGTTAATGACAGGTGGTATGGCAAGCAAGGGACCCGTCGCCTTGTTGTTGTCGGCGACGAGGGGGGGGAACACCTCGGCCAGGAGGGTCAGTGGTTAATCGTTTGACTTGATAAGTAGGTTACTTTTAAAAAGAAGGGGAACAAGGGGAAGAAAGGTAAGTGAACAGTTCTCTCGTACCTGTAGGTCTTGGTGAGATTGAATAACAAGTCCTGTAATACCTCACAGGTGTTTGCACGTGTATACAGGTGGTGGTTAGGCGCGGTTGCCCTGGTGGTCCCGTATACTGGGGTCGAAGAGGGCGGCGCAGGTAGGAGTCCCTCTGGACTGGACACGGCTCGATGGCCGAGTTAATTTGTTGTTGTCGGCCCACCTGGATTAGGGTGAAAATACCCACGTAGACCATGTGTGACAAGGGAGAGATATCTAGAGAGAGAAAATACAGCTTTATAGTGGTCAATAAAGTAGGCATGCGTAATCAGGCGGCAGTGCAATTATCATTATCATGGTGATAGAGTGTGTTGGCTGCGCACCTGGGGCGAGCCCGTGACGCAAGGCATTGGCGCTTCCGTGGGGTGATCAGGTCGTCGTCCATGCATGCATAGCTGTCGCCTGCCTGGTTGCAACGAAAAAAAAGATAGGATCATGTGAACTGTACTCCGAGAAGGAAGTGTCTTGACGAGGCGTGTAGAAGGCGTGTGGGGGGAGGCTAGAAAAGAAAAACCGGCTGGATTATGCAATGCAAGGTTTAGGGAAAAATAGATTGTGCGAGGTGGCGATTTCCCTTATTATTCTACGGATAGTAGGACAGTCATCATGCGGGGTTAGTATGTTAATAAGTAACAAGTAAAAAATGGTAAATGATACAATCAATATCTAAGTGGCACAGTTATATATCTATACCCCCATAATACAGAGAGCTAAGAGGTGTCTGCCCTCTTACTTCTTCTACAGGGGCTGTCACGTATTCATTAATCATATTCATGGCATAACAATCAAATGGTAGCGACAGAATCAATACAATAATGTGCATAGTCATATATCTGTACCCCTCATAATACAGAGAGTTAAGAGGTGGCTTTCCTCTTACTTTTCCTGCAGGGGGGTCCCAGTTAAAGATAAACATATTCATTAATCATATACATGGCCTGCAGTCATGTGTAATATATGGATGGAAGTGGAAGAGAGTGAGGGATCTTGCTGGGGGTGGAAGTTTCGTTCCCAGGAATTTTTGTTCCTGGTGTATTTCAGTTATAAAGCTAACAAGTGTTGATGTTAACTGTGGGGAGGATTTAGCTTTCATAATGAAACTAACATGTGGTGAAGCAGAGTGTGGCGATGGTGTAGCCAGAGTGATGAAGTTCTCATGTGGTGAGGGTCTAGTCAGTGTGGTGAGGGTGCAGTCAGTGTGGTAAAGCTAATATATGGTAAAGCTAATATATGGTGAAGTTACGTGTGATGAGGGTGTAGCCTAGTCAAGATAGTGAAGCTAACATGTGGTGAGGGTGAAGTTATTATGGTCAATATACATATGGTGGGGCTGTAGTCAGTATGGAGAAGCTAACGTGTGGTGATAGTGTAGTCAGTATGGTGATAGTGTAGTCAGTATGGTGAGGGTGTAGTCAGTATATGGTGATAGTGTAGTCAGTATATGGTGATAGTGTAGTCAGTATATGGTGATAGTGTAGTCAGTATATGGTGATAGTGTAGTCAGTATGGTGATAGTGTAGTCAGTATGGTGATAGTGTAGTCAGTATGGTGATAGTGTAGTCAGTATGGTGATAGTGTAGTCAGTATGGTGATAGTGTAGTCAGTATGGTGATAGTGTAGTCAGTATGGTGATAGTGTAGTCAGTATGGTGATAGTGTAGTCAGTATGGTGATAGTGTAGTCAGTATGGTGATAGTGTAGTCAGTATGGTGATAGTGTAGTCAGTATGGTTAAAGTGTAGTCAGTAAGGTGAGGGTGTAGTCAGAATGGTGATAGTGTAGTCAGTATGGTGATAGTGTAGTCACTAGTCAGTATGGTGATAGTGTAGTCAGTATGGGGATAGTGTAGTCAGTATGGTGATAGTGTAGTCAGTATGGTGATAGTGTAGTCAGTATGGTGATAGTGTAGTCAGTATGGTTAAAGTGTAGTCAGTAAGGTGAGGGTGTAGTCAGTATGGTTAAAGTGTAGTACAAAGGAAATCAAGCAACAACAGGTCTAGTGACCCTTCTAGGCTGCTTGTCCTCCAAATCACTGAGGATCAAGTGTCCAAACAGTGGTTTAGAGTGGGTAAGGGAACATTGGAAAGGGAACTACTGCCCTGGAACTAATGTCGGTGGCAGGATTAGGAAGTTAGTAGGGGACGGAGGGGTTAGTAACTGAGGGGGGGATAAAATAAAGTTATTCATTTACAAACGCAGTCAGTCGCGGGTTTGATGCGAGATATTTGTCTAAGCGGAGTTTAAATGAATCAACGGTGCTGCAGTCTATAACGTCTCGGGGAAGCCCATTCCACAAGTTGACAACTCGATTGAAGAAGAAATTCTTAGATTTGTGTGAGTTAAAAGATTTACCAATAATTTTGCAACCGTTTCCATGCGTGTAATTAGATTGGTCGATAGTGAAGTACTTACTACAGTTCATATTGTCGATGCCTTTGATGGTTTTGAACACTTGAATTAAGTCACCTCTTAATCTGCGCTGGGTTAAAGGAAATAGATTTAATTCTCCAAGACGCTCTTCGTATGGTTTGTTCTTCAGGCTAGGTATCATTTTGCTAACTCTACGTTGAACTCATTCTAGCTTGTTTATATCTTTTTGGTAATAAGGGCACCAGGATTGAATGCAGTATTCCAGAAGAGGGCGGACTAAGGAATTGTAAAGGGTTAGGATAACTTCTTTGGATTTATGCTCAAATGACCTGCCTATAAAGCCAATTATTTTGTTTGCCTTCTTAACAACTTCTGAACATTGTTGACTCGGTTTTAGGTTACTCGATATGGTTACTCCCAGATCGGTTTCTCTGTTTACATTCTTAAGCTGAGTGCCATTCATCGAATAGTTTGCTTTTTCATTTAGGTATCCGATATGTAGTACTTTACATTTATCCGCATTGAAACTCATTTGCCAAATTTGGGCCCAACATGACAATTTATCTAGATTGTGTTGCATATCGTCAACTTGTTCTTTTGAGAGTACGCTATTTGCAATTTTTGTATCGTCAGCAAATTTTGAGATTGTACAGGTGAGACCCTCATCTATGTCGTTGATGTAAATTAGAAAGAGAATTGGTCCTAGTACCGATCCCTGGGGTACCCCGCTACTTACATTGGTCCATTTAGATGCCTTACCGTTTATGACTACTCTTTGCTTTCTGTTGCTGAGCCAATTTTCTATCCATTTCAACAGACCGTCTTGTATTCCATGCACTTTTAGTTTTAGCAGTAAACGTTTGTGGGGAACTTTGTCAAAGGCCTTTTGAAAATCAAGGTATATAATATCTACAGCTTTACTCTCATCGTAGAGGTTGAGAATATCGTGGAAGAAGTCCAAGAGATTTGTTAAACAGGAACGTTTTTTACGAAAGCCGTGTTGAGTATCTTTAAGTAAGTTATTTGCCTCCAAGTGATTTACGAGTCTGTCTCTTATGACCGTTTCTAGCATTTTACATACAATTGAGGTTAAGCTAATTGGACGATAGTTACTGGGTAGGGATTTGCTGCCTTTTTTTAATATCGGGGTTACGTTGGCTAGGTTCCACTGATCAGGTATAGTCCCAGACTGCAAGGAATCATTGAATAGCAATGTCAGTGGTTTGGAGAGCTCATCCTTAGCTTCCTTTAGAACTCTAGGCGAGATTGTATCAGGTCCAGGCATTATATTTACCTGGAGTTTATCTTAACAATTCAATACTTCTCTCTCTGTAATGGTGATATTGCTTAGAACATCTGAATTATCAATCTGAATCGGCGATGGTGTAGGGATATCACTGAGGTCTTCGGTTGTAAAAACTGATGCAAAGAAGGTATTGAGGGCATTACTCATTTGTACTTCGTCTTTGGTGTATTCTCCATTTTCATCGACTAACGGTCCAACAGTTGAAGTAACTACTTTTTTCTTTCCGATATAACTATAGAATTCTTTCGGGTTTGTTTTACTTTGATTCGTAACATGTAACTCCAGGGTCTTTTTACTTTGCTTAATTAACTTTTTGGCTTTGCGTCGTAGCTCTACAAATTTCACCCGTTCTTCGTCATTTTGTGAGGATTTTAATCTATCATTAGCAAATTTTTTAGCAAGCAGACAGTCTGAAATATCTTTATTCCACCATTTGGGCTTATCATTGTGGCCTGGACGCCATATTTTCGATGGTATGCAGTCTGGCACTGCCGTAAGGTAAGTGGTTGTGAAACACTCCCAAGATGTATTGATGTCGTTATTGTTAGTCAGAAAGCTCCAGTCAGTTTCTTTAAGCTTTGAATTAAATTTATGAAAATTTGCTTTCTTGAAAATAGGGACTTTCTCAATGCTGCTATTTGATTTGTTACTAGTAAACTTTAAAGTGAAAGTTATCGTACGATGGTCGCTGTTACTGAATTCATCACCAACATTCAAATTCTCTATTAATTCTTCTTTTGTTGCGAGTACAAGGTCAAGCACATGATTACCACGGGTCGGAGATTATACAAATTGAAAAAGTAAACTCTCTTGCAAGTTAGCATAGAGGTCGTGTCCATAGTGTGAAGTAGGAATATCGCCCTATTTAGTCACAGGTAAGTTGAAATCGCCAAGAATTACGGTATCTTGTATGTTAGTTATTTCTGCAATTTGTTCATAAATTTCACTGTCAGTTTGCACTGATTGAGCTGGGGGTCTGTATAATAAAGCTAGTGTTATTTTAGTTCCTCGTTTATTATTTAATAGTACGTAAGATATGTCTATATTCGCAATTTGAGGTTTTGTCATTAAGACGGGATTAAGACTTTCCTTTATAAAAAAACAGAACTCCTCCTCCATTTCTATTGATCCGACTTTTCTCAAACATTGTATAACCAGGAAGCGTATATTCGGCTAAAAAGTCTCTGTCTTCCGTATTTAACCAAGATTCTGTAATGCCGATTATATCATAATGTTCTGTAAACACGATTTCCTCTAGATCTGAAAATGTATTGCGTATGCTACGAGCATTTACATAAAACACCTTAAGAGTATTAGAGTTGGATGTTACTGATTGTGCATTGTCTGAATTTTCAGTTCGTATTTGACTTACGCTACCCCCGGATACCCCCGGTTGACCCCGTTTTTTGAACGGAAATCCTTGACTGCATCGTTCAGCAGACGACCACGACGTGCAGCTCCTACATCATTGAGATGTACACCATCTCCTGAAAACAAAGATTTATCATAGTAAAAATTATCCCACGTGTCGACAAAGCCGATGTCCTCCTCCCTGCAGAGTTTGGCTAGTCGGCGATTTGTACTGGTAGCTATGTTGTAGAATCGGTTTTCTACATCAATCCGGGGAACAATTCCTGAAATTAAGATTCTATTAGATTTTTTCTTGAAGGACCTGATCAGCCGCCGGTACTTGCAAAGTAGTTCCTCTGACCGCGTCCGTTGGACATCGTTAGATCCAACGTGGATGACGTACGTAGTGCTTGCGGGGCGAGCCTGAAAACGTCTTCCACAGCCGCAACAATGTCGTCCACGCCGCCACCTGGGATACAGAATCGCTTTCTGGTCCTGGGTGCCCTGGCGCAGAACACGGTTAATTGGCCACGGACCATGGAGTCACCCACAAGCCGAAATTCTTCCGTTTCCTCTTCCTCGTCAATAGCAAGAATTTTGAAGCGGTTTTGGCATGTTGTCGGGATTACCTTCTTGGTACTGGTATTGGGATGCACATTGTTTCTCACTAACTGAAAGTTGTCCTGGGGGGGGGGGGAGTGAGAGTAGAGTCATTATTATTTTCTGCAACATCTTAGGTAGCTGCTGGTGTGGGTACCGGTACCGGTACTGTATGCACTGGAATGGCGGTTGACATCGTAGTGGTTTCTTGGGCCGAAGGCACTCCTACGTCGAGTGAGGAAAATTCTTGAAGGGATTCAAGCTTCATAGTCAGGGCATCGATCTTGCGGTGAGCTGCATCCCAATTCATCCGCAATCTTCTCTCGGAGCTGGCAAAATCTACAAATTTGGACATCAGTATCAACAAATATGGTAGGGCCAAATTTACCGGAACAACTCGTGTAGTCAGTAAGGTGTGGGTGTAGTCAGTATGGTGATAGTGTAGTCAGTATGGTGATAGTGTAGTCAGTATGGTGAGGGTGTAGTCAGTATGGTGATGGTGTAGTCAGTATGGTGAGGGTGTAGTCAGTATGGTGAGGGTGTAGTCAGTATGGTGAGGGTGTAGTCAGTATGGTGAGGGTGTAGTCAGTATGGTGATAGTGTAGTCAGTATGGTGATAGTGTAGTCAGTATGGTGATGGTGTAGTCAGTATGGTGATGGTGTAGTCAGTATGGTGATAGTGTAGTCAGTATGGTGATGGTGTAGTCAGTATGGTGATGGTGTAGTCAGTATGGTGAGGGTGTAGTCAGTATGGTGAGGGTGTAGTCAGTATGGTGAGGGTGTAGTCAGTATGGTGAGGGTGTAGTCAGTACGGTGAGGGTGTAGTCAGTATGGTTATGGTGTAGTCAGTATGGTGATGGTGTAGTCAGTATGGTGATAGTGTAGTCAGTATGGTGATAGTGTAGTCAGTATGGGGAGGGTGTAGTCAGTATGGTGAGGGTGTAGTCAGTATGGTGAGGGTGTAGTCAGTATGGTGATGGTGTAGTCAGTATGGTGATAGTGTAGTCAGTATGGTGAGGGTGTAGTCAGTATGGTGAGGGTGTAGTTAGTATGGCGAGGGTGTAGTCAGTATGGTGAGGGTGTAGTCAGTATGGTGAGGGTGTAGTCAGTATGGGGAGGGTGTAGTCAGTATGGTGATAGTGTAGTCAATATGGTGAGGGTGTAGTCAGTATGGTGAGGGTGTAGTCAGTATGGTGATAGTGGAGTCAGTATGGTGAGGATGTAGTCAATATGGTGAGGGTGTAGTACAAAGTACAAAGGAGTACAAAGGAAATCAAGCAACAACATATCTAGTGACCCTTCTAGGTTGCTGGTCCTCCAAAACACTGAGGATCAAGTGTCCAAACAGTGGTTTAGAGTGGGTAAGGGAACATTGGAAAGGGAATTACTGCCCTGGAACTAATGTCCATGGCAGGATTAGGAAGTTAGTAGAGGACAGATGGGTTAGTAACTGAGGGGGGGATAAAATAAAGTTATTCATTTACAAACGCAGTCAGTCGCGGGTTTGATGCGAGATATTTGTCTAGGCGGAGTTTAAATTAATCAACGGTGCTGCAGTCTATAACGTTTCGGGGAAGCCCATTCCACAAGTTGACAACTCGATTGAAGAAGAAATTCTTAGATTCGTGCGAGTTAAAAGATTTACCAATAATTTTGCAACCGTTTCCCCGCGTGTAATTAGATTGGTCGATAGTGAAGTACTTACTACAGTTCATATTGTTGATGCCTTTGATGATTTTGAACACTTGAATTAAGTCACCTCTTAATCTGAGCTGGGTTAAAGGAAATAGATTTAATTCTCTAAGACGCTCTTCGTATGGTTTGTTCTTTAGGCTGGGTATCATTTTGGTAACTACGTTGAACTCGTTCTAGCTTGTTTATATCTTTTTGGTAATAAGGGCACCAGCATTGAACGCAGTATTCCAGAAGAGGGCGGACTAAGGAATTGTAAAGGGCTAGGATAATTTCTTTGGATTTATGCTCAAATGACCTGCCTATAAAGCCAATTATTTTGTTTGCCTTCTTAACAACTTCTGAACATTGTTGACTCGGTTTTAGGTTACTCGATATTGTTACTCCCAGATCGGTTTCTCTGTTTACATTCTTAAGCTGAGTGCCATTCATCGAATAGTTTGCTTTCTCATTTAGGTATCGGATATGTAGTACTTTACATTTATCCGCATTGAAACTCATTTGCCAAATTTGGGCCCAACATGACAATTTATCTAGATTGTGTTGCATATCGTCAACTTGTTCTTTTGAGAGTACGCTATTTGCAATTTTTGTATCGTCAGCAAATTTTGAGATTGTACAGGTGAGACCCTCATCTATGTCGTTGATGTAAATAAGAAAGAGAATTGGTCCTAGTACCGATCCCTGGGGTACCCCGCTACTTACATTGGTCCATTTAGGTGCCTTACCGTTTATGACTACTCTTTGCTTTCTGTGCTGAGCCATTTTCTATCCATTTCAACACACCGTCTTGTATTCCATGCGCTTTTAGTTTTAGCAGTAAACGTTTGTGGGGAACTTTGTCAAAGGCCTTTTGAAAATCAAGGTATATAATATCTACAGCTTTACTCTCATCGTAGAGGTTGAGGATATCGTGGAAGAAGTCGAAGAGGTTTGTTAAACAGGAACGTTTTTTACGAAAGCCGTGTTGAGTATCTTTAAGTATGTTATTTTCCTCTAAGTGATTTACGAGTCTGTCTCGTATGACCGTTTCTAGCATTTTACATACAACTGAGGTTAAGCTAATTGGACGATAGTTACGGGGTAGGGATTTGCTGCCTTTTTTTAATATTGGTGTTATGTTGGCTAGCTTCCACTGATCAGGCATAGTTCCAGACTGCAAGGATTTATTGAATAGTAATGTCAGTGGTTTGGAGAGCTCATCCTTAGCTTCCTTTAGAACTCTAGGTGAGATTGTATCAGGTCCTGGCGTTTTATTTACCTGGAGTTTATCTAAACAATTCAATACTTCTCTCTCTGTAACGGTGATATTGCTTAGAACATCTGAATTATCAATCTGAATCGGCGATGGTGTAGGGATATCACAGAGGTCTTCTGTTGTAAAAACTGATGCAAAGAAGGTATTGAGGGCATTACTCATTTGTACTTCGTCTTTGGTGCATTCTCCATTTTCATCGACTAACGGTCCAACAGTTGAAGTAACTACTTTTTTCTTTCTGATATAACTATAGAATTCTTTCGGGTTTGTTTTACTTTGATTTACAAAATGTAACTCTAAGGTCTTTTTACTTTGCTTAATTAACTTTTTGGCTTTGTGTCGTAGCTCTACAAATTTCACCCGTTCTTCGTCATTTTGTGAGGATTTTAATCTATCATTAGCAAACTTTTTAGCAAGCAGGCAGTTTGAAATATCTTTATTCCACCATTTGGGCTTATTATTATGGCCTGGACGCCGTATTTTCGATGGTATGCAGTCTTGCACTGCTTTTAGGTAAGTGGTTTCGAATAACTTCCAAGATGTATTTATGTCGTTATTGTTAATTAAAAAGCTCCAGTCAGTTTCTTTAAACATAGCTCTAAGTTTATGGAAGTTTTCTTTCTTGAAATTAGGGACTTTTTCGATGCAACTATTTGGTTCGTTACTAGTAAACTTTAAAGTGAAAGTTATCGTACGATGGTCGCTGTTACTGAATTCATCACCAACATTCAAATTCTCTATCAATTCTTCTTTTGTTGCAAGTACAATGTCAAGAACGTTATTACCACGGGTCGGCGTTCGAACAAATTGATAAAGCGAACTCTCTTTCAAGTTCGTATACAAGTCATGTCCGGAGTGTGAAGTAAGAGTATCGCCCCACTTGGTCACAGGTAAATTAAAGTCGCCAAAAATAACGGTATCTTGTGAGTTACTTACATCTGCAATTTGTTCGTAAATGTCTCGGTCAGTTTGCACTGATTGAGCTGGAGGTCTGTATATTAACGCTAGTATTATTTGTGTACCTTTATTATTCTTTATTAGCACAAAAGATAGTCAGTATGGTGAGGGTGTAGTCAGTATGGTGATGATGTAGTCAGTACGGTGATGGTGTAGTCAGTATGGTGATGGTGTAGTCAGCACGGTGATGGTGTAGTGAGCATGGTGAGGGTGTAATCAGTATGATAACAGGGGGAGGGTATTGTGAGGGTGTAATCAGTATGATAACAGGGGGAAGGTATTGTGAGGGTGTAATCAGTATGATAACAGGGGGAGGGGGCGGGAGGGTATTGTGGTGCAAGACATCCCGGAAATAGGTTGAAGGCACATGTCAACTTATCGGCACCACCTACCTCGCCCTCACTTACTCAGTCTCACCTTGTACCTCCCTCTCACCCTAACACCCTATACGTTCATCACACCTCGACGGCTGTAGGTCTATAGGTAATGTTTTAAGTAATTATAATACACACATTTGAATCTGTATCGAACACAAACGAGATGATACAGTACTTTATTTTGTTCTATGTTTATAATGAAGACAAGGCAAAGCTTCCTTTATCAAGTGCCCCCCCCAGGTTGGAATAGTGACGGAACCAAAATCAAGGTACGTTACCTGTAGAGGATATCCCAAATATTTTGGTGTTTGGCTGAAATAAAAATTAAGAGATCCAATTTAGTGTATTCAAATTGTAGGTACGGAGTTAGGATCTTAAGGCAGTCGACATTCTTAAGAAAGACCAAGTTAATAGCAAATATACTTCCATAGCTGTAATTTGAAAAGTTTGTTTTTCTCTGAGCGAAATATACAGTATATATATATATATATATATATATATATATATATATATATATATATATATATGCGAATATATTTTTCCATACTAAGGGTGTGTAGAAAAAGGGTGGTTCACTGCACAAAGCTTTAAGATATAAACGCAATACAAATATTAGTGCTAAATTTAAATTGCATGTAAAATATATTGCATACAAAATATAGAGGGTTAAAAAAGTACCTCCGAGTATTTTATTAGAAGGCTCGAACTGTAGCTTATATAATAAAACTAGTTTATGTCATACCGGGTATAAGTGTTAAAATTAATTTCTCTAATTTCGTGGATCTTCAGTTATAATTTTTTTTTGCAAGAGTGGCTGGTTCCAGAGTCGGGTAGTTGGTGTTGACTTTTCAGCAGATTACCAGGCACTCATATATATACATATATACTGTATATACATATATATATATATATATATATATATATATATATATATATATATATATATAGGGGAGGTGTGGTGGAGTGGTCTTGCCACTGGCCTGGTAATCCAAAGGTCCCGGGTTCAAATCCCGATATATCAATGGGAAGATATTATTGGGATGGAATTTGTGCTGTACCTGGTATCAGTGCATTACCACAAGCCCACCGAAACGTCAATAAAATACCCTCATTGTTCCCTGATTAAATAGCACTGTATGAATATTCCCATATTCAAAATATGCTATAGGGATGCAATGCCTGGTGAGTTATCTGCTCAACAGGTGGCGTTGTGTGTGTGTAAGCGTGAGAGTCCGAGTGTATGGGGTGAGACAGTGAAGCACGGGAATGAGGTGGCTTCAGAGATGGGGTCGTTTCGGACCATGAGTGAGCACCGTGCCTCATGTGAAGGCAAGATGGCAGGTGCTCGTTGTACTCTACGTGCTTCACATGTCTCACTCCCTAGACTGGAACAAGACCTCACGGGCTTCACTGTTCATTGTAAAGCGGTGAATGTTAAGGCTCTCAGCCTATGCCCGAGAGGAAGTAAGTTGGAATATAGAAAAAACAAAAAAAAACAAAAATTATATATATATATATATATATATATATATATATAAGAAATAATAACACCAGTGTAGATAGGGCCCACATCATATTTTCTATATTGTACCTAACATTTCAAAACAAGTCTTTATTTCATCATCAGAGCCTAAAGGGTACAAGCATATATTTAAATAAAAGGTTATTAAACTTATTTATTACAAAAGTTACGAAATCTTAGAGGTTAAATTGTGAAATGCAAATATATGGTAGGGAAGGTGATAAAAGGGACGATCAAGTGCATCATATGTAAAGTTAAAAGCATTTAAATTACAATATAGACGTAGTGCTACGAGTCAAATTACTCCACGTACATTGGCTAAAAATTATATTAAGGAAGAAATATTACAAATAACCTATTTCATTAACAATTAAGATTTGGTACACATCTAGACTGGTGTTATTATTCCTTATCAATTGCCGATATATATATATATATATTTTTTTTTTTTTTTTTTTTATTTATTTTTTTTTTGGATGAGGAAAAATGCAAAACTGCCTGTGGTGAGTGCCTCCTGCGGTGTTGAAAGAGTGACAGGGCCAAAATCAAGGAATGTTGGAGCCAAAATGTCTGGACACACCGAGTTTGAAGCAATTTAAGTCATAGGATGAGGGAAAGATAGATTCAGGGAGAGAGTTCCAGAACTCAGCTGTTGAATAGAATAAAAGATTGGGAGTATGGTTTCACTCTTGAGTTGGAGAGTTTCAGAACAGAGTAGGAGTGGAGAGAACAGAGTAGGGGTGGGATTGTGTTGCAAGACAGGTACTTAGAGGAGGTGGAATACACTGATAGAGCTTTGAGGAACACTGATTATTGTAGTAGCGATAGAATAGCAAGAGAGATGCAACATTGCAGCGAAGAGAGAGTGATTGCAGAGAGTTGGTGAGTGGACGGGAGTTAATGATACAAAAGGTTTTCCTTTCTACTTTGTCTAGAAGTGCTGTGTGAGAGGATCCTCCCCACACATGTGAACAATACTCAATGCAAGGATGCACTGTGCCCCTGTACAGAGCAAGAAGCTTTGCAGGGGTAAAGAACCTCTTGAGGCGGTTGAGCACACCCAGCTTCTGGGAGGCAGCCTTAGCAAGACTGATAATAGGTTCCTTCCAAGAAAGACGGAAGAAAAGAGACACCGAGAATACTGAGAGAAGATGAAGGGTTGATTTATGTATTGTTGAATTATAACATTGACAAATGCAAGGTATTAAAGATAGGGAAGATGAATACAAATGCAAAATATAAACTAGCTAATATGGTATTAGAAAACTCAGACTGAGAAAAATCTAGGCGTGTTTGTTAGCAATGATTTGAAACCTAGAAAACAGTGTATAAGCGTTCGTAACAAGGCAAACAGGATTATCGGGTTCATCTCTAGGAGTGTGAGTAACAGAACTGCTGAAATTATCTTAAAATTTTACTTGTCATTAGTGAGACCCCATGTGGATTATGCTGTTCAATGTTGGTGTCCTTATTACAGAATAGACATAGATTCCTTGGAGAGAGTACAACGTAGAATGACAAAAATTATCCATAATATTAGACATCTTCCACATGAAGAAAGGTTGACAAAATTAGGCTTACATTCATTAGAGAGACGCAGAGTTAGAGGGGATATGATGGAGGTGTTCAAGTGGTATAGTGGGATTAATAAAGGGGATATGAAAGATGTACAAAAGCTCAGTGATAGCCAAAGAACTCGAACAAATGGTTTCAAATTAGATAAATTTCGTTTCAGAAAAGACATAGGCAAATATTGGTTTGGTAACAGAGTTGTAGATAGGTGGAATAGGCTACCAAGTGCTATAGTGGGATCAAGAACGATAGAGAGATTTAAGATAAAATTAGATAGGCATATAGACGAGATAGGTGGGGTGTGAGGGGGATCTGCCGGGTGTGGGCCAATCGGCACTCTGTAAACCCCCGTTTTTTACCTCTGACTGTTTTGGTGAGGTCGGTACTCATGGTGTTAATGAGCTGAGCCTACTGTATACTTAGGCCTTATAATTAGGGTTTGGGTGTCAGAGGATCTGCCTTGTGTGGGCCAATCGGCTTTCTGCAGACTCCCAATTTCTTATGTTCTTATAAGGGATAATCCTCTGGGAATTCACGACGGGTAGATAGATGGAGATATTGGGTATTGGAAGCATTAAAGGTAACAAGGTTTCTCTGCCCCATTTGGAAATGGTAGTTAGATCAGAAAATAAGTGTTGTATGGGTTCATAACATTTATTTTTGAAGGAATGCTTGCTGGGGCGTTTTGGGAAACTAATTGAATAGTGTAAGGTAGAGTCGTCTGTATATGAATGGATAGGACTGGAGGTACAGTTGAGAAGATCTTTTGTGAAAATTAGAAAGAGAATTGGAGATAGGACAGAACTTTTAGGAACACTGGAGTTGATAGGATGGGAAGTGAACGATGGCCGTCCACAACCGCAGCTATGGAACGGCCAGAAACGAAATTAGAGACAAAGCCACAGATGGACGGATAGAAGCCGAAGGAGGGTAGTTTAGAAATTAAAGATTTGTGCCAGACTCTATCAAAGGCCTTCGATATGTCTAGCGCAATAGAAAAGGTCTCACCGAAGTCCCGAAAGAAGGATGACCAAGAGTTAGTAAGATATGAAAGAAGATCACCAGTAGAGCGACCCTAGATTATGAGAAGAGAAATGGTTAAGATATTTGGAAGTGAAAATAGTTTCAAAAACTTTAGAGATACAAGAAATGAGAGCAATTTTAGATACAAGAGATGAGAGCAATTGGACGATAGTTGAAGGGTTGAGAGTGGTCACCCTTCTTTGGGACAGGTTGAATGAGATCAAACTTCCAGCAAGCAGGGAAGCCATTAGAGGAGAGACAGGGACAAAAGAGTTTGCCTAGGCAGGGAGTCAGCACGGAAGCACAGTTTGTTAGTACAATAGGCGGAACACCATCCGGACCATACGCCTCCTTAGTATTAACTCCCTCGGACATATTATGTTCCAATAAGTCCGAGGAGGCGGGAGCCCCGGGATCATTGCCACTGCCCCGCACTACACTCACAACAACACCGTTAGAATTATCGGAGGTGAATGAGTGCCACCAACGGTTTTATCGTATGGTAATTTATCGGACTTACTGAGCTCATATGACGCAAAATCGCGTCATAAACTTATTGGAGAGGTATAGAGATAAGTCCATATGACGCGATCGCGTCATATATGTCTGGGGGAGTTAAGCCCAGAGAGGGTAGAAAGTACATCTTTAGAAGATAATAGGATATTAGGCATATGTAGGAGAGAGGGGGGTGGAGAGGGAGGAATAGCACTGGAATTATCCAAGGATGAGTTTCTAGTGAAAGTGTTAGTGAAGAGTTCAGCTTTGTTAGAGGAAGAAGTGATGGTTGTGCCATCAGAGTGGAAAAGGGGAGGGAAATATGAGGAAGAAATTGTTTTGGAAAGGTTTTTGGCTAGATGCCAGAAAGCTTAGGAAGAGCTAGAGTTGGATAGTGCAGTGCATTTATTATTGCTGGAAGAGTGTTTGGCAAGTCAAAGAATAGATTTGGCTTGATTCCAGGCAGAAACATAATAAAAATTAGATTCTTGAGTTTTAACACCTTACGAGCGGCCTATGCGGTTTATTTATGTGTACCGCACAGCGGGGTGTTTTTAGCCAAAATAGGGCTGTTTACGTGATCATTTTCATGCCTAAATAAGACCCAGAACGTAAAACAAGTACCTATCCCTGAAAGGGCATAAACAGAGCTTTCGAATGACACCATAACGATCCTTGTATGATGGATAGTTTTCTTGCAATAACCGTGCAACGCGAGTGCAAAAAGCAGGTAATTCGGTACTTTCGGTACATAATTGAGTATGTAGCGAGTGAGAGAGGGAGGAGGGAGCTGAGATTTGTGTCAGTAGGTTCGCCGCGGTGGTCTGGAGCAGTCATACGCTCGCTAGTCTCCTGCCACCACTTGTCTCTCTCTCTCAGCCACATTACGTGCTGAAATTGCCACTCGAGTTATGTCGAGCGCCGCCACATAGTCCAGCTTTATTTAACTCGACTTATGTTGCTCGCCGCTAATTAAGGGTTAAGGTGTCGGTACCATATGAATGCTTCCTCCTTTCCATTCACCCGCCGGCTTTAGCATCGCCAACAGCTCCGCATCGCCACTGAGAAAACTCGATCCTAATTTGAGTATTTCATATCCTAATTCCCTTTATTCATTGCATGAACAGTAGTTAAGTGCTTGTTTAACCTCCACATAGTTCTGTAGTTGCCGTGCATGTTATTTTATTGCTTTTCTGACTGATAAACATTGTTGTTTACATTTGTTATCCTAGCTTGTAGCAGACGACGCACGCGCACCTCTAATCGACCTAGCTTTGTATTTTCTTATTAACTCTAGTAGGTATCGTATTCAGTATCCTACTGTAGCTATATATATCTGTAATTTTAGTTGTTGCTTGCATGATCTTGTAGTAACCTTTGACTGATAACTTTGTTTATCTAAATATAATCCTGTTTGACTAGCCTACAGTGACACCAGCGCCATCTGTTGATACAGTATATTAACCCCTTGTGTGCAGTTACACTTTATTTTTATATAATCTCTATTTGGTGAATCGTATATTTAGTCACATATTCTATTATATATATATATATTTGTTTTGCTTTTTTAGGTAGGTTATCACCCCTGGTAGCCTACTTCTGCATATTTCATACTTTTTTGTTTTTGGTTATTTTTGTTTTCGGTTAGTCTAGGCTATCATCCCTGGTGGCCTATTTCTGCGTACGGTACTTCAATTTTTAAATTTTCAGTTAGGCTATCACCGCTGGTGGCCTATTTCTGCGTACCGGTATTTCATAATTTTTGTTTTCGGTTAATTTTGTTTTCGGTTAGTCTAGGCTATCATCCCTGGTGGCCTATTTCTGCGTACTTCAATTTTTAAATTTTCAGTTAGGCTATCACCGCTGGTGGCCTATTTCTGCGTACCAGTATTTCATAATTTTTGTTTTCGGTTAGTCTAGGCTATCACCGCTGGTGGCCTATTTCTGCATACCGGTATTTCATAATTTTTGTTTTCGGTTATTTTTGTTTTCGGTTAGTCTAGGCTATCATCCCTGGTGGCCTATTTCTGCGTACTTCAATTTTTAAATTTTCAGTTAGGCTATCACCGCTGGTGACCTATTTCTGCGTACCGGTATTTCATAATTTTTGTTTTCGGTTAGGATAGGCTATAACCCCTGGTGGCCTATTTCTGTTTAAATAAACATAAAATTGTTTTCGGTTCGGCTATCACTGCGTATTCAAATTTAATTTTGTTTTGTTTTAATTTTTGGTTAGGCTATCACCGCTGATAACCTATTTGTGTGTATTTCAACATTTTTGTTTTCGGTTAGGCCTATTTAAGTAAGTGAAGCGACCTGAAGGGAGTGAAGTGTTTTTCAAGTGAGTTTAGTGTTTTTAAAGTGAGTTAAGTGTTTTTAAGTGAGTGAAGTGAACTGAAGAAAGTGATCGTCACCATGCCTCGTGCCTGTACGAACTGCGCCGGTAGGTTTGGTGCTTCCATGTTTGCTCCTGCCGATCCACAAGTCTGCCGACTCTGCCAGCAACGAGGGGATTTGACAGCAAAATTGGATGAAGCCCTCAACAAGATCAACGCCCTCACCAGGAAGCTGGAATCACTCCAAGAGTTTGTAACACTCAACGTTGGAGTATCACTAACTCAAATTGTTTCAACTCCAGCATCCACCACCGCCCCAACGTCATCTGCCAACAATCCAACACCTGCAGTAGACACTGCAGCAGATGCTTCTGAGGAACCTGAGCCGACATCAAACCAGGACAGCCGCCCTGTTCACCTTAGTCTCTCCCCCACTCCTCGTGCAAGAAGCCTGCTAGCACGAACAGTACCAACCCCTCGCCCCCGTTCTAACCACTCCTCTCCCCGACCTGTACGTAGAGTCCCGCCACCACAGGTTTCCGGATTTACACCAGTGAGGAACGGTGCACGGCCAACGCAGAAAAGGTCTCATCTACCAGTCACAATGTCCAACAGATTTGAGATATTGGTAGAGATGGAAGACGAACCAGAAGAGACCAGGCTCGTTGGGGATTCCATCCTACGAGGACAGGTCGAAGAGTTCTGCGACAGAGTCCCAAATCAACGAAAAAGATTTTGCATCCCAGGAGCTGGACTGGATGACATTGTGGAAGCCTTCGAAGATACCACAAAGGATGCAAATGAAAATACCCTTTTTGTCATCCATGCTGGTTCAAATGACGTCATGCGCACCAGATCCGAAGAGTTGATGGAGAAATATCGCAAGATGATCCAGCACTACAAAAACAAGTCAAGGAATATCATCATCTCAGGCATTCTCCCCAAGATCGACGCACCTGACAAATTCTACGACAAGGCTTTCAGCACAAATAGCCGACTAAAACATTTGTGTCTGAGGGAAGAAGTTGAATTCATCAACCTCTGGGACAACTTCTACAACCAGCCTACTCTGTTCCGCAAGGATGGCACTCATCTAAACCCTGTGGGTTCAGCACGCATGGGTCGTCTCCTACACGAAGCAGTCCGCAGCCATGGATCAAAAAACGCCATCCGAGAAGAAGCAGCAGTGACATAACTCATCCAACGCCAAGAAAAAAACAGAGGCAACCGAGGACCACCAGCGATAAGGACCGAAGACAGCGAGGACCGAGGACAGCCATGAACATAAATGTAGATCCGACAAGAACCAAAAATATTATTAAAGAGCGTTCCGTGAGTTCTAAAATAACAAATTTAAAGGTTTTCTATGCAAACGCTCGTAGCATACGCAATAAATTTTCAGATTTAGAGGAGCTAGTGTTTACAGAAAATTATGATGTGATTGGCATAACCGAATCTTGGCTCAATACAGAAGATAGAGACTTTTTAGCAGAGTATTCACTTCCCGGTTATGTAATGTTTGAGAAAAGCCGAATAAATCGAAATGGAGGTGGCGTTTTACTTTATATAAAAGAAAGTCTTAACCCTACCCTCTTGTCAAAACCTCAAATTGTGAACGTCGACGCATCTTTTGTGCTAATAAAGAATAATAAAGGTACAAAAATAATACTTGCATTAATATACAGACCTCCAGCTCAATCAGTGCAAACTGACCGAGAAATTTACGAACAAATTGCAGATGTAAGTAACTCACAAGATACCGTAATTTTTGGTGACTTTAATTTACCTGTGACCAAGTGGGGCGATACTCTTACTTCACACTCCGGACATGACTTGTATACGAACTTGCAAGAGAGTTCGCTTTATCAATTTGTTGGAACGCCGACCCGTGGTAATAACGTTCTTGACATTGTACTTGCAACAAAAGAAGAATTAATAGAGAATTTGAATGTTGGTGATGAATTCAGTAACAGCGACCATCGTACGATAACTTTCACTTTAAAGTTTACTAGTAACGAACCAAATAGTAGCATCGAAAAAGTCCCTAATTTCAAGAAAGCAAACTTCCATAAACTTAGAGCTATGTTTAAAGAAACTGACTGGAGCTTTTTAATTCACAATAACGACATAAATACATCTTGGAAGTTATTCGAAGCCACTTACCTAAAAGCAGTGCAAGACTGCATACCATCGAAAACTCGGCGTCCAGGCCATAATAATAAGCCCAAATGGTGGAATAAAGATATTTCAAACTGCCTGCTTGCTAAAAAATTTGCTAATGATAGATTAAAATCCTCACAAAATGACGAAGAACGGCTGAAATTTGTAGAGCTACGACGCAAAGCCAAAAAGTTAATTAAGCAAAGTAAAAAGACCTTAGAGTTACATATTGCGAATCAAAGTAAAACAAACCCGAAAGAATTCTATAGTTATATCAGAAAGAAAAAAGTCGTTACTTCAACTGTTGGACCGTTAGTCGATGAAAATGGAGAATACACCAAAGACGAAGAACAAATGAGTAATGCCCTCAATACCTTCTTTGCATCAGTTTTTACAACAGAAGACCTCAGTGATATCCCTACACCATCGCCGATTCAGATTGATAATTCAGATGTTCTAAGCAATATCACCGTTACAGAGAGAGAAGTATTGAATTGTTTAGATAAACTCAAGGTAAATAAAACGCCTGGACCTGATACAATCTCGCCTAGAGTTCTAAAGGAAGCTAAGGATGAGCTCTCTAAACCACTGACATTACTATTCAATAAATCCTTGCAGTCTGGAACTATGCCCGATCAGTGGAAGCTAGCCAACGTAACACCGATATTCAAAAAAGGCAGCAAATCCCTACCCAGTAACTATCGTCCAATTAGCTTAACCTCAGTTGTATGTAAAATGCTAGAAACGGTCATACGAGACAGACTCGTAAATCACTTAGAGGAAAATAACATACTTAAAGATACTCAACACGGCTTTCGTAAAAAACGTTCCTGTTTAACAAACCTCTTAGACTTCTTCCACGATATCCTCAACCTCTACGATGAGAGTAAAGCTGTAGATATTATATACCTTGATTTTCAAAAGGCCTTTGACAAAGTTCCCCACAAACGTTTACTGCTAAAACTAAAAGCGCATGGAATACAAGACGGTGTGTTGAAATGGATAGAAAATTGGCTCAGCGACAGAAAGCAAAGAGTAGTCATAAACGGTAAGGCATCAAAATGGACCAATGTAAGTAGCGGGGTACCCCAGGGATCGGTACTAGGACCAATTCTCTTTCTAATTTACATCAACGACATAGATGAGGGTCTCACCTGTACAATCTCAAAATTTGCTGACGATACAAAAATTGCAAATAGCGTACTCTCAAAAGAACAAGTTGACGATATGCAACACAATCTAGATAAATTGTCATGTTGGGCCCAAATTTGGCAAATGAGTTTCAATGCGGATAAATGTAAAGTACTACATATCGGATACCTAAATGAGAAAGCAAACTATTCGATGAATGGCACTCAGCTTAAGAATGTAAACAGAGAAACCGATCTGGGAGTAACAATATCGAGTAACCTAAAACCGAGTCAACAATGTTCAGAAGTTGTTAAGAAGGCAAACAAAATAATTGGCTTTATAGGCAGGTCATTTGAGCATAAATCCAAAGAAGTTATCCTAACCCTTTACAATTCATTAGTCCGCCCTCTTCTGGAATACTGCGTTCAATCCTGGTGCCCTTATTACCAAAAAGATATAAACAAGCTAGAACGAGTTCAACGTAGAGTTACCAAAATGATACCTAGCCTAAAGAACAAACCATACGAAGAGCGTCTTAGAGAATTAAATCTATTTCCTTTAACCCAGCGCAGATTAAGAGGTGACTTAATTCAAGTGTTCAAAATCATCAAAGGCATCGACAATATGAACTGTAGTAAGTACTTCACTATCGACCAATCTAATTACACGCGGGGAAACGGTTGCAAAATTATTGGTAAATCTTTCAACTCACACGAATCTAAGAATTTCTTCTTCAATCGAGTTGTCAACTTGTGGAATGGGCTTCCCCGAAACGTTATAGACTGCATCACCGTTGATTCATTTAAACTCCGCCTAGACAAATATCTCGCATCAAACCCGCGACTGACTGCGTTTGTAAATTAATAACTTTATTTTATCCCCCCCTCAGTTACTAACCCATCTGTCCCCTACTAACTTCCTAATCCTGCCACGGACATTAGTTCCAGGGCAGTATTTCCCTTTCCAATGTTCCCTTACCCACTCTAAACCACTGTTTGGACACTTGATCCTCAGTGTTTTGGAGGACAAGCAACCTAGAAGGGTCACTAGATCTGTTGTTGCTTGATTTCCTTTGTACTCCTTTGTACTCCTTTGTACTCCTTTGTACTCCTTATTGCAGACAGCAGTAGAACAAGTGTGAGTAAACCAAGATTTGTTTGCATTAGCCTGAGAGAAAGAAAATGGAATGTATGCCTCCATGCCCGATAGGATTACCTTGGTATTTCATTAGGCACTCTCCGAGGGTCCCCGGCCACGGAAGCAAAAATCATTCCATGGGAAATCAAAGAAATACTGCTGGAGAGCCTCCCAGTCGACAGCGCTACAGTGCCACAAGCGTCGCCGGCTGGGAAGATCGGAGAGCTGTACTGGAGAAATGAAGAAATGGTGGAGTCTAATGCACTTTTTAATTATAATAGTTTTCTGAAAATGGTAGCATCGATTTCACCGGAAAAAATCAATACTCTTGGTAGAACAGCCTTTTATTTTCGCGATTATAAAGGATCTAAGGGAATTATTAATACATTTACAGATTCTTATTTTACGGAAGGTAATAATCTTGAAAAGCAAGTTATTGCCAGGTGTAAGTCCTCTGGATTATCTATGACTGCTCCACTATTTCTAGATTTGGCAACGCTCGATGCGTATCTATTAGATAAAACAGATGTTAGGATAAGGTTGGAAATTGCAAATAAAACATAGTTTTTGAATACATCACAGGAAGGATCTAATTTAAAATTTAAAATTGAATCAGCAAAGTTATGGGTTGATAGAGTAGTACCACATTCATCCGCATTAATGTCTCTAAATAATTATCTTTCTCTTAAACCGATGCAATATACTTACAATAGATCACTTTTTAAATCGTACGTTCTAGGAGCAAATCAGACTAGTTTTGTAGCAGAGTTACCATTTGCACAGATAATTCCGCGTGAACTAACTTTAATTGTAACTGACATGGACAGTGTAAATGGAAAGTATAATAAAAATGGTTTGTATTTTACACACGCTAATTTATCAAACATTCATATAACCATTAATGGTACATCTATATATAATCTTCATACCAATTTTCCAGACAAGTATTCGAGAGCATATTACTCTAGTTTGGAGGCTCTAGGATTAGAAACTAGACATACGCTAAGCTATGACGCTTTTGCCAAAGGACGGGCTGTATTTGTCTTTAATTTTGTTGATGAACCAATTGATGACGGACTACCCTTAGAGAAATCTGGCAATTTGCGTCTTAATTTGACTTTTGCAAGCGGTGTGGATAGGAATCTCGTGATTATGTTGTTCGCTAATACGACTGGACTAATTGAAATAGATAATCACAGACACGTACGCTGCATTGTACGCGCGTAACTAAAAAAAATATGTGAACATTTGCTCTGGAATAAATAAAAACACAAAAATATACTATTTGTCTTATTATTCAATATCCTTTTATTTTTAAGATTATGTTTAAAGACATGAAACCTAAATAAGATTCTAAAAATTGAAAAAATATGTAATGTATACAATAACAAAAACTAAGTTTAAAGTTGTGTAGGTTAGGCGCGTGAGGTGGTAAGGTTTGTAGCACCTGTCGGTACCCTACCTCTCCCTACTACCTCCCCACCGTCCCAACCCACCCCCGTAGCCGTTAGGAGGTAACACCTGTCACCCGCCCCCTCACCGCCCCCCCCCCTCCCTTCCCACCCTCCCCCTACCCGGAAGAGGAGCGATTTAGTATTGTATGCATCTGTGAAAGAGGAACACTTACGTCCGTATTACAGCGTGGTAGCCCTGGAAGGGCGTCCCCATGGACGTCGCCCTTAGGTAAGTAAAAACAAAACTCATAGTGATGTGTATAGGTATATTACCTATACCGAGAACTTTTTGAGGGAGAGGTAAAAACAACACTCATAGGTGATGTGTATAGGTATATTACCTATACCGAGAACTTTTTGAGGGAGAGAAGATCCCCTCCCCCCCCCCCCCCACCACCACCACCACCACCAAAACCCTCCACCACCATCCCCACCGAACCCTCCCCCACACCGAGGCATGTAGCGATGAGTTGCCAGACATTAGGAGTGAGTTGCCAGATACTACCCATGTTACTTGTGACGTGAAAAATAGTAGTTGTGTATCCCTACCACGTGGTTTAAAAGTGGGGTCCATAGTCCTTTGTGAAGGGAGAGAGAAGATCCGCCATCACCGCCAAACCCTCCCCGTTGTTTTGTTGTTGTAGATTTGTAACCTCAAGGAGGTTACATGGAGCTATGCCATTTTGGGAGCCCACCTGTGTGGTCCTAAGACCGCTTCATGATAGCATGTCATCAAAATTGTCTGCATCAATTTCTTCCTCGTTGCTGTCGTAATAGATGTTCGCATTTTCTCTGACGAATTCTTTAAGCATTCGTATTTCTTCCGCCTCCTGTTTCTTCTTCTCCTCCTCTGCTTTCTTGATGATCTCTGCTCTCTTCTTCTGACTTTCTTCCCATTTATTCTTGCGTTCAGCTTCCATTTTACGGGATTCTTCTGTCTCAGCAGCTGGTACTGGTTTCGGGGTTGGTGTTTTCTTTTTGGCTGCAGCTGCGGTGGTCCTATTCAGGGTTTTCTCGAGTTGCAGTCTATTCCTGGGGGTCTCCTTTTGATAGATCTTTTCTTTGTTCTGGGGTCGGCTGGTTTTTGGGGCTTCTGTTAGGACCTCACTGGTGAGGGCCTCGACTTCTTCAGGTGATGGTAGGTTGTTGTCCTCAACGTCGAGCATCATACACAGTCTTTTGGTAAAGTTAATGAGGAATTTAGCAAGCTGTGGTTGTGAAAAGGTGAAGTCATCCTCAGCTTCAGGTTCGGGAGGTGGTGGTCTCCTTTCGTCGCTCTTCTGCTTCCTCATTCTTTCCTTTGGTGGCTGTGGTGTTGTCTTTGGGGGCTCCGTCGTCTTCCTTCCTGCAGTCGGGAGCCTCTTCTTCCTTGCTGGACATCTTGGATTCCATACGTGGTGCCCCTGGCTGCAGTTGGGGCACTTAGCTGTGGTCTCCTCCTTTGCCTTTAGTTTGACAATGCAGTCTCTGGTGTCATGGCGGTTGCTGCACACGCCACACCTGAGTACCCCTTTACAGGCATACTGCAGGTGTCCGAAGTGCTGGCACTTGAAGCAACGGATGGGTTCAGCAGCATAAGGGCGCAGCTTGAAGCTGCCCCTTCTGGTCTTGAGTCTGGCAGGTAGTTCTCCACGGATGTTGATGAGCACCTGCCTTGTCTCAGCTCCTCCCCTCACCTTGCAGCGTTCAGCCTTTTCAACTGCAGGATTCTTGAGGATTGGAGCGAGGTCGAACTCAAGAGGGTAATGCATGAGCACCCCCCTTGTCATCTTCAGGGCTGGATCAAGGATCTGTAGAGGGGTGAAATCTTCTGCCTCCTTCTTCAGGATTTCTTCAGACTCGGCATCTTCAGCGGTTAGTACCATTTCCCCTTTCAGATTAGGCCTCACGACAATCTTCAGGGTTGGGTGCTTTTCTTCAAGGTGGTTAACAGCATGGTATGTTGTCTTAAAGGAGTCTGAGGACACAATCTTTGCTTTGAAGGCCCTCTTCTTCTTCTTTGACATCACTTCTTCCCATGGTGCTTCTTCAGGAGTTTGTGAAGCAGTCTGAGTTTGCAGATTTTCGCTGCAAAATTCGCCAGTAGACCTCAATCTCTGCCTTGGGGGGGGAGAGATCAGGGCTTCCCCTGTCTCTCTTTCTGCCAATGGATTCTGCCATCATGAGGGCGCTTCTAAGGGCGCACCATTCATGAAGAAGGTGTGGGTGATGTGCAGGACTGCTGGAGAGAGAGTTGTGTGCTCCCCTTCGCTGAGTGGCTGACCCTCCCCAACCCCCTCACCAATGCATGTAGCGATGAGTTGCCAGATACTACCCACGGGCTTAACTTCAGACTCTCACCTGCCACTCTCTCTCAGAAATCGATTTGGGATAACCATGGCTTTGGTCCCGTCCTGGCAATGGTACCGGCCTGGCAACACTCTCTCTCAGAAATCGATTCGGTATAACCATGGCTTTGGTCCCCTCCTGGCAATGGTACCGGCATGGCAATTGATCCCAGTATAATTTAGAATTTAGGTGTAAACAAACTCACATTGTCATTCAACCCAAACCCTTCTATGTTTGGGATACACTACACAATGTAAATAAAGGATATTTAATTATTTACATGTAAACAAACAAACACACACTACCCATCCGTATATAAAAAAAAAAAAAAAAAATGCACTCTCATGCAACCTCTCTCGCACGCGCTCGCGCGCACGCACATCTCAAGGTCACACGACATCCCGTACCACTTCCGGTGTAAACACAGGAACCGCCCCAGGCCCAAAATGCACCTGTCTCACCCGACAGGTAAATGGGTCTCGGACGGCATTTTTGCCACTACTATCCGTCTGTCCCGAAACTCCTCCTAGACCGTTGGACGGATTTTCACCAAATTTCACACTAACATTTGTTGCGTGAATGCGAACGTCAGTCAAAAAATATTTTTTGAATGTATGCAATAGTTATGATTTTAGGTCCAAATTGTGGTTTTACACCCCCCCCCCCCCAGCAATGATGGCGTTCTGGCGAAAACATCTCGCTACTCATTTGCGAGGTTAAGTTAGTTTAGTTGGCATTAGAAGTGATGGTAGTAATAGTGGGATTGATGGTGATAGTAGTGATGATGGCGATAATAGTAGTGATGGTTGTAATTGTATTGATGATGACAGTAGCAGATATGATGGTGACAGTACTAGTAGTAGTGATGATGGTACTAGTAGTAGTGATGATGATGGTCATAATAGTAGTGATGATGGTGACAAGTAATGATGATAGTTGTAGTGATAATGACAGTAGTGATGATGGTGTGAGTATTAGTGATGATGGTGAGTAGTAGTGGTGATGGTGAAAATGGTGACAGTAGTAGTGATGATGAGAGTAGTAATGATGATTGTAATTGTAGTAGTGATGATGATCATAGTAATGGTGATGATGACAGTAGTTGTTATGATTGTGGCAGTTGTAATGATGATGGCAGTAGTAGTGATGATTGTGATTGATGATGGTATTAGTAGTGATGATGGTAACCTATCGCAGAGTTGGGTATGCCGTTGACATTAGAAGTGTAGCAATAGTGGGGATAATATTGATAGTAATGATGGTGATAATAGCAGTGATGATGGTTGTACATTTAATGATAATGATGACAATAGTGATTATGGTAGTGTGATGATAACAGTGGTGAGAGTAGTAGTGATGATTGTAAGATGATGGTAATGGCGATGATGATAGAATTGATGATGGTGACAATTGTAGTGATGATGGTGGTAATATTAGTGATGGTGACAATTGTAGTGATGGTGACAATTGTAGTGATGATTATAGTAGTAGTGATGATGGTGGTAATATTAGTGATGAGGTAACCCTTCGCAGAGTTGGGTATGCCGTTTTGACTTTGGGCGAAACGGCACGTCTACTTTATTATTATTATTATCAACTCTGCGTAAGCAGAGTGGTATCGCCCCCCGTATAGTGGTACATGCTAACCGAAATGTCTGTCTGTCCGTCCAAGAACTCCTCCTAGACCTTTTGACGGATTTTCACCAAACTTCACACGAACCTTCGGAGCGTGAATGCGACGGTAATTACATTTTTTTTTTTTTTTTTTTTTTTAAATTTGTACAAGTTATGATCTTAGGTCCAAAACACTGATTTTGCCCCCCCCCCCCCCCCTCAACCAGCCCCCCCCTCAACCAGCGCGCACCCCTCCCCACCCTCAACCAGCCCCCCACCCCCCTGTACCTATTTTCTGTGTGTGTGTGTGTGTGTGTGTGTGTGACCCTACGGGGCAGGAAAGAGAAGGTAGAAGAGAGGAAGAAGGTACCGAGAGAGAGAGAGTGAGAGTGGAGTGAGTGTGAGTGAGTAGAGAGTAGAACAGGGGGAAGGGTGATGAAGAAGTTTTGGAACAATTGTGAAGGAAAGGTAGGTAGTTTCCAATTCTAAATTATGGACAGTGGGATCCAGAGGGGTCCAGAGTTGGTAAGATCAGGAGTACGAAAAAAGAGGGGAGAAAGGAGAAGAGAGGAAGGTAGTGAAGGAGGTGAGAGGGATTGGGAGGAGGAGGGGAAGGGAGAGAGACAAGAGAAAAAGGGGGAGGAGTTGGAGGGAGAGGGAAAGAACGAGGGAGAGAGAGAAGGAGGAAGGAGTGTTGAAACAATTGTTGGAAGGAAGGTACGTGGGTAGAAAAGAGAGTTCCCAATGGTAAGTTATGGTTCATGGACAGGGGGATTTAGTGGGGTCAGTTGAGAGAGAGAGAGTGAGTGAGAGAGAGAGATCACACAGATGTGATGATAATGGTGAGACGTCCGTCTGTCTTTCTTAAAACTCCTAGACCGTTCGACGGATTTTCACACAAACTTCTAATTGTAGTGATAATGGTGATAATAGTAGTGATGATGGTTGTAGTTGTAGTGATGATGACAGCAGTGATGATGACAATTGTAGATATGATGGTGACAGTACTAGTTGTAGTGATGATGGTGACAAGCAATAATGATAGTTTTAGTGATAATGATGACAGTAGTGAGGATGGTGACATTAGAAGTGATGGTATTAATAGTGGGTATGATGGTAATTGTAGTAATAGTGGTGATGATGGTAATTGTAGTGATAATGGTGATAATAGTAGTGATGATGGTTGTAGTTGTAGTGATGATGACAGCAGTGATGATGATGACAGTTGTAGATATGATGGTGACAGTACTAGTAGTAGTGATGATGGTGACAAGCAATGATAGTTGTAGTGATAATGATGACAGTAGTTATGATGGTGACAGTATTAGTGATGATGGTGAGTAGTAGTGACGATGGTGAAAGTTGTAGTGATGATAACAGTAGTAGTGATGATGAGAGTAGTAGTGATGATGGTAAGAGTAGTAGTGATGACTATAATAGTAGTAGTGTTGATGATAGTAATGGTGATAGTGACTAATAGTGATGATGGTGACCCATCGCAGAGTTGGGTATGCCGTTTTGATTTTGCGCGAAACGGCAAGTCTACTTTATTAGTATTATCAACTCTGCATAAGCAGAGTGGTATCACCCCCCCGTATAGTGGTACATGCTAATCGAAATGTCTGTCTGTCCGTCTGTCTGTCTGTCCGTCTGTCTGTCTGTCCGTCCGAGAACTCCTAGACCGTTTGACGGATTTTCACCAAACTTCACACGAACCTTCGGTGCGTGAATGCGACGGTAATTAATGTTTTTTTTTTAATTTGTGCAATAGTTATGATTTTAGGTCCAAAATATTGTTTTTTTTTCCCCCTCCCCCCCAACAGCCCCCCCCCCCCCCCCTGTACCTATTCCCTGTGTGTGTGGGTGCCCCATAGGGGCACCCACACACAGAAATCCACACATCATACACATGTCTCAAATGTGATAATAGTAGTGATAATGGTGACAAGTAATGATGATGGTTGTAGTGATAATGATGACAGTAGTGTTGATGGTAGTGACAATGGTGACAGTAGTAGTGATGATGGTGAGTAGTATTGATTATATAGTGATGATTATAATAGATGTAGTGCTGATGATATTAATGATGATAGTGACTAGTAGTGATGATGGTGACCGATTGCAGAGTTGGGTATGCCGTTTTGATTTTGGGCAAAACGGCAAGTCTACTTTATTATTATTAGTAGTAGTAGTAGTAGTAGTATAAGTAGTAGTAGTACAAATATAACTAATACTTGCTAACTCTTTGCGGTAGTGCTGCCTATAAGTTACATTTTGTATTGAATTGATTAAGAAAAATAAAATTAAGCTATTATTGTTTTTTATCATACTTCTCTCTCTATTTCAGACGTGTTCCCATTATCATTTGTCAGGGTGGCTTTAGGGAGAAATAAATAAAAATCAGTAAATATTGTCAATCGAGATACTAACTAAGGAATAATGCAATCTCAGTGTCATACCAAGCAGTGGGTATTCCGTTCAATCACGCTGAGTATATTATTATTGTTTTTCTTGACAGTTCTTCCTCCCGCTTGGCGAACTATTCAACCCTTGCCCTTGCATTACTCTATTTTTTCAAATATATATCAAACCAGTAATACAAAAATCCTACTGACTCCATGTGGCTGCACCAGAACACTAGAAATGGTCAACTGGCCTCAAGAGTTCTACAACGGCAGCAGAGAAGAGTCCAAATGTGGAAGCTGGGCCACACTAAGAGGTCCTGGACAGAAGGTCAGGATTACATAATTATTGCTTGTCCGAATCAACTATGCTCTTGAAATATGAAACTTATATGGATGACACTTTGTTTATTACATTTAAAATAAAACATTAACTACAAACACTCCTATTGATAGACATTTCTGCTACACAGCTATTACGCTCGAATAATTCTGTTTATGAAATTCAAAATATTCTGAATATTGATAACTTGATCGATGAACATACCAAGAAAAATATAAAATTTGATATTAAACATTCTGATAAGAACAAGTGCATTGCAAAATTATACTGTACATGTTACCTAAATTTCATAAAAAGACTTTATAAATATCGCTTTATTGCCGGAGCAAAATTTGCTACCACTAAAACTCTATCAGAACAAGTCGTAAATTGCTTCAAATACATTAAAAGTACTCTTAAAAGACATTGTAATACCATCATGAGAAGAACTGGCATTAACTATTATTGGAGTGTTGACAATTCGTTAGAAGTTATTGATAAAATAAATACCATGCCGAAAGTTACCTCGGTACATAGCTTCGACTTTTCAACTTTGTATACCAATTTGCCTTTAGATTTAGTATATTCAGAGCTTTGCTTTATTATAGATTTGCACTTTGACAGGTTCGTTATGAATGGTAATTATTTCATAAATGTTTATACTGTACATATTTTAATAATGCATCACTTAGCTCTACTCCGACTAGTTCAGTATATTTTGATAGAACTTAAGTAAAGATGCCCTTAAATTCCTCCTTTTCAATACTTATGCTAGATTCGGGCCTTACATTTTCAAACAAATATTAGGAATTCCTATGGGTGGAAATGCTAGCCCTTTAATTGCAGATTTATTCTTGCTTGCTTTAGAATATAAATATATAAAAGACTTAGTTGACAGTAGCAATAAATATTAAATCCCAGAAAAATTAGCACTTGCTAAATTGTTAAGTAATAATAGTAGATATATTGACGATATTCTCGTTTGCAATTTGTTAAATTTTAATCAAGTTGCTAAACTTATTTATCCTAATTCTATTCCCCTCACACAATGTAACGTAAATTATAAAGTTGAAAATGTTCTTCATATAAATATAGAGATTGTTAATGAACAGTGCATACTTAAAGTATATCACAAAGTTGATGATTTTGATTTTAACGTAATAAACTTTCCTTTCCCTAGTAGTCCGGTTCATAATGTAACGATTGAAACTTTCGTTCATAATTTTTGGAGATTAGGAAAACTATACATTTTTGAAAACTTTAGGACATACTGAACCTAAAAACCAATGTTGCCATTTTGTTCAAAATCTCTAAGGCGGCCATATTGGAATTTCAAAATGGCGACTACTGATAACCTTTTTGTAATAGTATCTCGAATTCTAAGCCACCTAGGCTTCCGATTTTAGTGGCTAATCAGATATTATAATAATAGATATTATAATAATAATAATAATAATAATAATAATAATAATGTTTATTTCGTCTTGCAGCTCAAAGGCTGAGTTACATGTACAGATCCCATGAAATGACATTCATCAGTAGCTATAATTTTATTATTATGTCAGAATAGCCATTAGTGTGTGCTAAATCTTTGAAGGAAACCAAAGATCTGTATGGGAAACTTATGGTCCTTGCCAGGTCCAACCGAGATGTGGACCTGAAAAAAGCTATTGGCAAGTACGAGTTCACCTTGACGCCAAGGACACTCTTTGCCCCAGATGGGTCAGTGTTGCCATGCAATGACAATTCCAAACTCATCCATCTCCTCGAGAAGCTGGCATCAGAAAGAACAGTACAAGGTGACTCACTGCAAGATGAAGCAACTGAAGAGGACAATCTCAATCCCAGCAAGAAAGTTGCGGTGGTAGACGGAATGGTGCTTGTTCAGCTGACTAAGAAACCAGCCACAATGGTTACAGTAAGGGATCTTAGCCAAAGTTTCTATGAAAGACTGATGAACCTCACACAGAACTTTGAAGAGATCATTCTCGTGTTTGACACATATAAGCCTGAATCCTTGAAGAGCACAACCAGGCAGAAGAGACAGCAGGGGAAGGATCCAATCCAGTACCAAGTCAGAGATGAGACGAGCATCAAGCATAACGATGAGCAGATTCCTGTCACATGAAAAGACGAAGGCTGATCTGACAGAGTACTTGGCAGAAAAGACTCTGGACTACAGTAAAAATTCCCCCAAGCTGGTTATCACTTCAGCATCTGGCCAAACCAGGAACAACAAGGATATGTAAGCTTTTGATGAAAACAACCACGAGGAAGCTGATACACTGATGATATGCCTTGCAGTATCTTCAACAAGGCGAAATCCAGGAGACATACAACTAACGTTTTTCTCACCTGACACAGATGTCCTGGCCCTGGTCATTGCCAACTATGATTGGTTACCAAGGCACACCTCAATCTCAATGGCATCTGGCATTCTACAGATCCAGCCATTCTGGGATGTTCTAGGTCCAGCAAAGGCGAAGGCTTTACCTGCATTCCATGCTTTCTCTGGTGCTGACAATACCGGAAGGTTTGCTAGATTAGGCAAGGCCACGTGGTTCAAGATTTGCATTGAAGCTCAAGATAACATCATCGAGGCTCTGAAAAAGCTCTCTGATGATACTGAGGTGACTGAAGAGCTTCTAACACACTTGGAAAGTTTTGTGTGTGCTCCCTACTGTCCAAAGGGAATCCAAATCAGAAGCATTCCAGAATTGCGATGGCACCTGTTCTGTAAATACATGTCAGAGAGTGACAAGTTACCACCTACAGTCGGTGCCCTCAAGCAGCACATCTTGAGGGTACATGTGCAAGCTCGAGTTTGGGGCCAGGCAAGCACTCCTCAGCAAGTTCCCCTGGATCCAATGCAGAACGGCTACTACAAGGGAGATGATGGCAAGCTGAAGCCAACCACCACTGATGATCCTCCAGCACCCAAAGTCATCACAGAGATGGTGAGATGCCAGTGCAAGGGAGACTGTTCCTCGCAAAGATGTTCCTGCAGGTCAAAGAACTTGCAGTGCACTGACCTTTGCCTGTGCACCACACCGTGTGAAAACGACGAGGACTCGGTTTATGAAAACCTTGATTCAGATGATACTGATAGCGAGAGTGAGGACTGATATCATGGTTATGACTGATTTCATTATGAAAGTGGCAGTTGCAAAGTGTGCGCAAAGTAATATGTTATATATAGTATGTTTGACGGGTGTTTCAATATCTTAATTATATGTAGATCTAGGGAAGAAATATCATATTTGCGTGCTGAGAGTGATGCCTGATTTTATGGTGAAATAGGCAAAAGCAAACTGTGGATGCAGTAAATGTTATATGTATTATGAAGTTGATCTAGAGAAGAAATATCATATTTTCATTTTATATTTTCAGTTTTATCATTAAAAATTGTATTTTTCTTTAAAAATCTTTGTTCATGTTAAACTTAAGTGAATGTAGTTAATTTCTCTGGATTTCTCATCCCTTAAAATGTATGTTTAGCCAATAAAAGCAATACACTACGCGGCTTAGATGCGGAGATATTGGTAAATTTAGTTTTCAAACAGTCGCCATTTTCAAATTCCAATATGGCCGCCTTAGAGATTTTGAAAAAAATGGCAACATTGATTTTGTGTTCAGTACATCCTAAAGTTTCCAAAAAATGTATAGTTTAGTAAATCTCCAAAAAAATTTGAACGAAAATACCTAAGAAACTGGACTATAGTAGTAATATCGATAGTAAAATAACTTATAGTTTTTATTCCCAGTTAATAAGATTTTGTAAAATTTGCACTAAAGTAGATGACTTTTGGGCTAGAGCTAGGTTACTATACAGACTCAGAAGACAGAGGTTTTGAGGCAAGTAAATTGTTACATAAATATAATCTTTTTAGGGTCAATTATTGTGACTGTATTCTAAAATTTGACATCAATAATTTTAATCAAGCATTTTTAACTTGAAGTTTCTTGTATAACCTCTGCTTACTTTTTGTCTGTATTTATTGTTTATCTTTTTCTTTTTCTATTATTAATATTAATATTGATGATTTTTTAAAATTAATTGTTCTTGTTAAAATAGTACTCTTTGTTTAAATCTGTTGTTACTTCTTCATATTTTGCAATTATTTGTCTTTATATTTATGTATTCATTGTCGATAGTATCAATTGCTTGCTTTTGCGATTTCCTTAGTTTATTTGTGCGATAAACTTAGGTTATTTGTAGGGTAGTTATTGATAGGAGTCACTTGAGGCATGTTACGGTATGCTTACAGGTACCTACCCGATAGCACTATCGTTAGTGAGTGCTGTACTGTACTTTATATAATTATTATTTTGTAATAGTATAGATATCTTATCAATATTTGTATTTTGTACTATTGTTAATGTTTTGTCATGTTGCAAATTTGATTTTAAATGAATATTTTGACATTTAACATATAGTTTCTTTATTCATGCAGAGTTTAGTAACATTTACCAGAACGTCCCGGACTTCCCAAATTTGAATAATTCCTTGAACGTGACGATAGTGCGTTGTTATGTGTGCGATTAGTTTGCTTGGGAAACAGATTAACTTGTTCATGTAGTAATGTACACCCTATGTGGTGAATTGAGTTCTTTTATTTCATATATTTAATTTTAGTAAGCGTTGTTTCCACATAGTGATTTTGATAATTTAATTTGACTTTATATTGACCTTGTCCCAATTTTGGTTTGTTTAGTTTGCAAGATTTAAATTTTTATTTTTATTTTAATAATCATGGTTAGTTCCATGTTTATGTCTATGTACAAGTTGTGAGCTACAGAGTGAGTGACTGTTACGGGGGACTGGAAGTGCTGGTAGAGGTAGATAGTCCCATGTCTATGTCTATATACAAGTTGTGAGCTACAGAGTGACTGTTACGGGGGACTGGAAGTGTTGGTAGAGGTAGATGGTCCCATGTCTATGTTTACATTATATACAGGTTGTGAGCTACAACGTGTATGGACAGTTCCCTGGTGACTACTATACAGGAGTAGAGGTGCTGGTAGGGGCAGTGAAGGAAATGTACCCTGGGTGGACCATGAGATTGTACTTAGACATATCATCACCCGAAGTCAGAACCTGGGCCTGTGCCCTCGCCTGCACCCACTCTCACCTGGACCTGTGTGATATACACAACATACCAGGTATAACTTAGCTTGTTATTTTGTGTTATTAAGCTCACTATAGATTGCATATTTGTGTACTTAATGTCCTGTTTATAAGTAAATAATGTTCTCTTAATACCAATATCTTCAAGGTATTGGGAAAGTAAGCTCATCTTTCGGCACAACCTGGAGATTCCTAGTGATGGGTGACCCCCTTGTGGACCGCTACATATCGAGGGACACAGATATGCCCATCATACAGAGAGAACTGGATGCTGTAAATGAATGGATAAGCAGCAAAAAGGTACAGGATTTTGTGAGATGTAATGACCGGATAAAAGATCTTTACTCTGCCCTATATAATTTGAACAATATTTTTAACATTGCCTTTCTAGAATATTCTATATTTCCACAAAGAAATATATTACATCAATTATATAAGTTGTTCTGTATGGCATTCTGCTGATCAGTGTCCTGTGGTGCATTGGCTCGGAACTGATAAAACTCGAGTTCAATCCCCGAGATGGACAAAATAAATGGGTGGTCTCTCACACCCTCTCACCTAGCAGTAAAATGAGCCTCGAATGAACCCCCTGAGGATCGATGTTTTCTGGCTAATATTAGAAGATTTTTTTCAGATTAAGGGTAGGCCTATATGGAAGTCCGAGGGTTAATTGCGATAGTCTACCCTTTTAAGTCCCATATACCCTTCATAAGCTGTATACAATCGTCTAATGATAGCCAGAATAAACTACTAAAACGCGTCATATCCTCCAGGGGTAAATGGACAGAAGGAACTGTGGTAGCAAAATGGGTTAAATGAGATAGTTCGAAGCCTGTAAACAAAATTAGTTGCATCAGATTCCGTTTACCGCCAGCTGAAATAAAACCGCCTATATGTTACCCGTTTATGGGAGAACATAAGATTAGGCAGTCTGAACAAAGGTCGTCCCAAGACCAGACGGGGAATTACTCTATTATTTCAACGTATTGGCAAAATTATTTGTGATTGTTCTAAGATTATAAGAAGAGAGAATCAAAATATGTAATAATAACGAGATTTAGATAATGATTGGAAATATGATCAATTTGGAAATATCAATATTTTGGCAACATTATTTGGTATGTGGAAGCAATTAAATAGTTAATATCTTGAGTATTAGAACACGTTATGGTAGTTTATTTTGGTTAATATTAAACTATTTAATTTAGGTTAGGTAGGGTATATACATATACTATTTCCTTCAGATTTGTATTAATTAAAGTTGGAATCTAGCAGAAGCACATAGACAGAGGAGTTAGCATTGCAGGGCAAGTGAGTGGGAGGATGGGAAGGGGTAGGCGATGTGGGGTTTGGTATTGGGGATGGTCCTCGTCCTCCATGGCCCTCGTGCGCACTGGGGTACCTTTTATAGTGTGGGGGAAGTCCTCTTCCTACACTAACAAGCCCAGCCCTGAATGTCACAACCTAGACCCTCTTTCCCCTGATGTATGAGTCAGGGTCCCTGAGCTCCCCTGAGGAGTTCGTGTGAATCCCCTCCTCCACTCTTCCTCAATAATGTGATAGGGTTGTCTCTGGTGTTACCGCTCCCCCTGTTATCTGATAGGAGAGTTTCCAGGTGGATGAGACTCCTTAACCTTGGTGGGCAACTCATCTAGGGGAATAAACCCTAAACAAATTGCCGATGGGCATCATACTGATCGATTCTACTTGCAGGTGGTGAACTCTATAACAGATAAAAGATATATGAAAGTTAGAGGATTCAGTGAGATAGTTTTTGTCATTTTAATTCCCCTAGATTCTTCCTAAGCTGTATAAAATTATCTACTGATAGCCAGAATATAGTGTCAAAGCGTGTCATGATCCTCAAGGGGTAATTATGGATAGGGTAAAGTAAAATCATATGAACTGTAGAAACATAAGCTTGTATAGGAAAAACTGGTATGATAGTATTTAATCCATTATGTACCAGTGACGTCCTTTTCTTTATATCCTGGCAACTATTAGACGATTTCATCAGCTTAGAAAAGACGTCTACCCATTAAAATGCTACAGACTATCTCAATCCTTTAAGCAACCTTATATAGTTTCTAATATTTGTAAAATCGCCTATATGTAGCTGGTACAGAAGGGGTTAAGGGGCAAGGGAAGTGTATGAGAATAGAAGTTGTGTGTATTGATATTAATATATTTTCAAGTAAAACGTTTACCCTTTCTGTTGACGTTATTCTGGCTACCATTAACCTGACAAGCGCGATATAGACCTAGGTGCTAGGGTAGTTATTTGTGCATTTCTAGCCCTGGATTCTGACAGAATTCGTTATATTTACAATATAAACCATTATTTGTTTTCGGTATGCTTTTATTTTACATATATGATGTATATATGAACCTTCAAGAGTGCTAAAATAAGTGGGAAAAGCATTTGGGTGGTGAAAAACGAAGATATTGGCTACCCGGTCATAATCTCAGGCAAGAGAGAGCCACAGGCAGCCCTCCCCTCTCGCTGTCTGGGAGTCAACTGAGACGAGCGGGGCGGTGTGTGCCGGTGTCTGGGTGTTGTATAACGATCTTTTATGCAACCCACTTGTGCTACATTATCGCGGGAGAGAAAAATAACCGATAAATGATAATAAGTGGATAAATAGGTGATAATTGAGGAGGGGGGGGGAGGGGGGAATAAGGTGGGGAAGGAGGGGAGGGGGAGGGGTGAGAAACACATGGATGAGTACTAGAGGGGAATTATCTCACCTAGAGACAAAATCCTTTGTTTTGATAGGCCCTTTTTTTTTTTGGAAGGCTTTTTTTATGGTCCTGCTTCCGTGAGGCCTATCGCGTTCCCTATAGGAAGCCTTCCGTGAGGCCTATCGCGCTTGCCGGGTTAATGATTGTATTCAGTTTAAAAACGGCCTCCAGCAATTAACAGGCTTCGAACTATCTCACTTAGCTCTTTTTACTACCATAGATTCTTCTTAAATTACACAAAATCGTCTAAGTATTGCTAGAACAAAAAGTAAAAATCGTTGCCGGTACAGAAGGGGTTAAAATCAAGGAATAAAGCTTGCCATACACGAGCGGTTGTTTTTCTTTTGTTTTCAAATTTCTTCAGTCAATTTTGGTATGGCAGTTTATGATTAATGCATTATATTTGTATTGTCACCTTAATTCATCTATCTTGAGTCTAGTTTCTAATTCCAAGACAAAATCCCAGAAATGTTACCTGAAAAATGTTGGCCATTGACAATCTGAAAATCAATGAAAAAATTTATCGTGTGATGCTCCTCTAAGGGGAAATTTGTATTTATTTGTTAATTTACTTATTTATTCATTTATTATGTTTAGTACCTCTTAAGATCCCCATCAAGCTTTAAAAAAATACCCCCCCCCCAAAAAAAACCCATCCTCCTATATTACAGGCTCGCTATTGCTCGCCAGAAAAAAATGACACCTAAATGGTACGAAAGGTCTTAAAATTGCTAAACTAAAGGGGCTAAACATGAGGGAGAAGGGATTCCAGAATATACCAAAGCTCCCCTTAAGACATTTCTGTTGGCAGTGCTTCCACATGATGCGGGATCACCCTTACCACGGCGTGCCCATGTTGGCTGGTATGTGGGGGGGATGCAACTCATGGAATACAACTATAGTTATTGAAGCCCGATCTGCTATATTGAAGGTCGCCAAAACGAAATCTGATGACCAAAAGGCTCTAAGGGTCTGTTCATCTTGTTCTGTTTACTGTTCTAGTTTGTATATTAACTATGGTGAAATTTGGCATGCATATCATGTATTCATCATGCAAAGTATTAGAAACATTGCTGCATACTTGAACTATAATAATGATTAATGATTATCATGACTATAACATAATTATGTTCATACTAAAAAAAAATAATACAAACAGCTTAATATCTAAAGTGATTACAATAATATATGTTCACTAAAAATATAATAATGTATATATACTGTTCGGTATATATATATATATATATATATATATATATATATACATACTGTATATACACACACTTTTCAGGGCATCAACTTTTAATTCTTAGATCTCTCATACATCTATCATCATCATCATCAGCAGCAGCAGCCGCCATTAAGAGTCCACTTTAGTTTTGTTTTGTTTTTTCTATGCATCACCCTCGGGACTGTAGGCTGTTTAGTAGCCTGTAACTTTTACGAGGCCCCGAGATAATCGATTGAAGCTTCAAGATGTTGGGTGCTTCATAATTATGTGTTGCAGTAGAGCGAGGTGGAAGGACAAAGAGGGAGAGGTGCACCAAAGGAGAGGTGGAAGGATGGAGTGAGGAAGTATATGAATGAAGGCGGTGCTGGTTGGGAGGAGGGGCGTCGACTGACTGGGGACAGAGGTGCATGGGGGCGGTTCGCTCGTGGCTAACCCTTCGGGGATCACGGCTTCAGGCAATAGATAGATAGATAGACTTTACCTGATTTTTTTCCAGCTGAGGATCAAGAATCGTAGATGTGGCAACTGCGCAGTGATGGTGCGTGATTGGTTGGAGTGACTATGTTTCATTTCGTAGGTTGCTTGTGATAACAATTAAAATAACGGTTTCATTAAAATTATTTGAATCATCATATCTACAAAGTATAATAGTGTCTTTTATTCTAAATCTCGAAAATGCCGCTTAGCATTGATATTTTGCAATATAAGCAGGCATTAACCGAAAAAGCATCTGTACCCAAGTCAACTGATGCCCAAACGAACACTCAACTTATTCTATTATAAAATTAAATTACATTTGACTGTTTAAGCGCCTCTAAAAGATATTATAACACTTAAGTGCATGTAATATAAGGCATCTACTTCATTTAAAGTAGCCTACATGTTCAGGGCATTTTGTAAATGTGATGGTGGGGGAGGGGGGAGTGGATGGAACAGCGGCTCCTGAGGCGGGAAGTTTAAATGTGTTGACCAGCCTCTCTAGCCCCTCCCCTCTAGGCTATTTTGAAATAAACTTCTGCTACTTTAAATGCAGTCCTTGCTTTATATTACATTACTTAAGTGTTATAATACCTTCTATATGTGCTAAAAATAGTCAAAAGTCTAATGTTCAAATATAATGAGACTGAAAGGTAAGTGTTCGTTTGGGCATCAGTTGACTTGGGTACAGATGCTTTTTCGGTTAATTCCTGCTTGTATTGCAAAATATCAATGTTAAGCTGCATTTTCGAGATTTAGAATAAAAGACACTATTATACTTTGTAGATATGATGATTCAAATAATTTTAATGAAACAGTTATTTTAATTTTTATCACAAGCAATCTACAACTTGAAACACAGTCACTCCAACCAATCATGTACCATCACTGCGCAGTTGCCACATCTACGATTCTCGATCCTCAGCTGGGAAAAAATCAGGTATAGATTATCACAGTGGAGCTTCAAGGTGTTGGTTGCTTCCTTTCTGCCACACAAGTTGCGACACCTTATATACAGTTTACACGTCACTTGATTTGAGAGCAGCTATACCGTCGTTCACAGCATCTTCAAATACGGTCGGTCGGTCATCTTCTATGCTATGAATTTGTGACGATATAGGGGGCTTTTTCTTAATGTGTTGGTGTAGCCAGGATACTTGTAGAACAGCAGGAACGATCAGATCACCTCGGAAAAATCCCTAACATTTGATGTGGACTTGATTTGAAGTCCTTTTGGTTTGCAGTTCACAATGCTATCCACTGTGCCATCGCCTCCCCTACTCCTGACAAAGGCTTCTCTTAACCTTTACCATGATTCCTGAGACTTCGCCAGCCTTGCCATGTTACCCCTGCAGTTTTTTTTATCTCGTCTCTCCAACTCTTGTCTGATCTTTTCCTGTCCTGCATTCCTTCTCTTGGGATCCAGACAGTTAGTCTTTTACTCCATCTATTGTCCTCTCTTCTTGCTACATGTCCTGCCCATCCCCACTTCTGCTCTTTATAAGTTCTAGAATAACCTTGACATTGGTTTGCTCGCTTACCCACGATGCTCTCTTCCTATCTCTAAGAGTTATTCCTAGCATTGATCTTCCCATTGCTCTCTGTGCACTCCTAAGCTTGTTCTCCATTGTTTTTGTTAGTTTCCAAGTTTCAGATCCATAGATCATGGTTGGTAGCACACACTGGATATAAACTTTACGCTTAAGGCATATCGGTAGTGTACTTTTCATGATGTTCTTCAGTTTGCCAAATGCTTTCCATACTAGAATGAGTCTCCTTATTATTTCATGTTCATTGTCTTTTGTTAGTTTCATTACTTGGCCGAGATAATTTTATTCTTCTACTTCCTTTAGAATTTCGTTATCAATCCAAAGTAATCTATGTTGATACTTCTCATTGTACATAACTTTGGTTTTACTCCTGTTCATTTTTACCTACTTTGAGACTTTGTTTACCATTTCTTGGAGCTTTTCTGCTTTAACTGAAATTAAGACAATGACATCTGCAATTGTGAGATGGTTAAGGTATTCTCCGTCTACATTAATTCCCTTTGATTCCCATGAATACTTTCTGAATACCCCTTCAAGACAAGCTGTGAACAGCTTGGGTAAGATTGTGTCTCTCTGCCTTACTCCTTTCCCAATCTTTATATTCTTTGTGTCTCTGTGAAATCGGAACACAGCAGTGGCTTTAGCATATACGGTATATTCGCTAAGAGTTTTATACGCATCTACGATACAATGTACGCTCAACCATGAATGTTCCGTTCAAAATCTAAGAAGGTGCTGCATCACCAATAGTTAATTAGAACCTGAAAAATGGCTTTCAAGCTACATACATCCTAATATTCTGCCTCATAGATCAGGTTATATGCCATAATTAAAGGAAAACTAAATCACTCTTGGACACTGAGAATATACACAGAAAACATATAGAAAGGTACTTCAAAAGGAATGAAAGTGCATCCTTAACCCCTTCTGTACCGGCGACGTCATTTTAGTTCTATTCGAGCTATATTTTGACGATTTTGCGCAGTTTAAGAAGCTGGGGTAGTACAAAAGTTAAGTGAGATAGTTCGAAGCCTGTTACTTGCTTGAGGCCCTTGGTAAATTGAATAAAATACTGTAAATAAAGTTGGAATATATTAACAAAACACGTCGCCGGGATAGAAGGGGTTAAGGGAAGATTTGTATTTATTTTTCATATATTTTTTCATTTTACATATTTTTTTTTTTTTTTAGGTTCCTTCCAAGACCTCCGTCATGCTTAAAGAATTACCCCCAAGACCACCCTTAGAGATAAATTTTTACATTTTTGGTAACAAAAATGTCCCGGCCGCACGCCGCTTCCTCCTAAATAACAGGCTCGCAATTGCTGCCAGAAAAAAATAGACACCTAAATGGTAGAAAAGGTCTTAAAGTCGCCAAACTAATGGGGCGAACGTCTTAAAGCACAAATATGGTGTTAACCCACGGAGCACCAGCTAAATATAAATAAATGTACATCCAGGGACCGGCCGATTTTGCAATTTTTTTTTATTTATTTTTTTCTAAAATGGAAGAAAAATGTGAGAAAAGAAAAACAAAAAATTACTCACCGCGGTCATTTGGGGGTCGTATGGGGGGGGGGCAGCCTCATACATCAGCTGGTGCCGGGCGGCCTTCAAACTTCCCGCACGGTCAGCCATAGTTGAGCGCGGCAGCATGGCAGATGTACGATGTGGCCAGTTTTCGAGTGACGGTTATTTACACCACCCGAGCATCATGTGTGCCTTCATTGTTCGTATATTAGCAACATGTATCGCATAATGTCATTGTAAGTGAAGTTACAGTGAGAAAAGTGCTTAGATATAAGTCTTGTAAGTGCACACGAGTGGCAAGAGCGTGGCGCTTCCCCGTTGCCATGGAGACTGGCGTCCATCATGGTCTCGGACAATAACAAAACGAACGCACGTACACACACCCAGCTGACTGACACACACCCCCAGCCACGGCCTTCTATATACCTGTGCGATGGGCGGGTGACGTCAGCACTACGTCACACACTTAGGCCGACCTGACCAATACCAAGGCCACCTCTGGTTGAGGTGGCCTTGGTATTGGTCAGGTCGGCCTAAGTGTGTGACGTAGTGCTGACGTCACCTGCCCATCGCACAGGCCTTGTATATAGAAGGCCGTGCTCCAGCACTTTCACTTGTATTGCCTTTCTCTCTTATTCCCCCGCTTTATTCAGTTTTCATGTTACTTCCCATCTTTATTCAGTTTTCATGTTACTTCCCATCTTTATTCAGTTTATTACTTTATCATATGTTTTATAGTTATAAAATATTCGTTTGACACATTGTTTTACGCACTTTCGACTTAGAAATATGCTATATTTACACTTAATGGTGTCCGTCACTGTTTTACGTATATTTGAGTGTCAATATCACTTGCATATTGTGTTCGGCACTTTGTATAGCCTATATTTATTATTTACACTTGGTTTTTATACACACGCTTCACATTTCATAGCGTCTTTTATCGCAGTCTTTGAGTACAGTTAGAAATGTTCAAGGGAGTGATACTCCCTGAAGCAGTCCGGGAAACACAGTCCAACATCACATTCTGGGCACATATACCTGGTATCTGATCTCACAGGCTCCCTCTGTGTCGTGTTGCGGCACAAATGACACCGTCTTCGGGTTTTCTCATTGTTTTCTGTGGGCAGCACATATTCAGGGAAGTGGCGTTGTGTCAGCCTGGCAATCCCTTCTGCTGCTGGCTGTCGATGGGCGGGGGGTTGCTGGAAGTGGGGGGCAGTCATGTATTCCCTCAACGTCTGCCTGGACAATTCGATGCAGAAGTTCTCCATAGTTTCCTGCTTGCCGGTGATTGTTGAGTAGAGGATATGGCGGTTATAGAGGGTGAGATCGAGGAGGTGGAAGAATAACTTCTTATACCACCTCATCGTGTTCCTTGCACACTCACATGACGAGATGACAGCATCTGATTTGTCCACCAGCCGCATGTTGATGTTATAATCGCAGATGGCCAAAGGTTTCTTGATAACTTCGCCAGTTGCTCTGTCACAACGTCTGCTGTCTTGGAAGATGGGACGGTGGACTGTTGTGAGGAGGTTCACATCACGGTTATCCATCCAGGACAACATGAGGACATTGTTAGCCTGCTTGTGGATGATGGAGCCCTTTTCCCGCCTGGGTGGTAGTTTGGGCATGAAGATCCGATTCCTCCTGACGGTGCCACAGACTCCTGTAGTGCGGCTATGCAGGAACTTGGCAAAGGAGGGGCTGGTGTACCAGTTGTCCAGGTACAGTATGTGGCCCCTGTCCAGGTAGCCCTGCAGCATGGTGATGACGACAGCTCCAGAAATTCCGTATGTCCTCGTTTCCACCAATTCTGTTTTCTTGCCCATATACAGAATTAGGTCCTGGATGTAACCAGTTCGACAGTCACACATCACGAAGGTCTTCAGGCCATATCGATGTCGTTTGCTGGGCATGTACTGCCGGATGCCAATATTCCCCCTCCACAGCAGCAAACTCTCACCAATAATGAGCTTCTGATGGGGTTTGAAGGCGGCAGCAAGCTTCAGCTTCAGGTACTCAAAAATGAGTCTTATTCTCTCCATGGGGTCCTTCATTGCTCTGGGTTGACTTTGATTTCTGGTGTCGGCTGCCAGGCTGTCGATGAAATGGAGGTTCCCCATTATAGCCGTGAACCTATTTCTGCTCATTATTTGGCCAAAAATAGGGGTTCAGAGGAGGGGATCCCAGGACCAGTACTTTTTTATGGAGGATTTCCTTGTGACCCCCATCAGCATTACAATGGCCAAGAATGTGTAAAACTCTGAGACATCTAGGGAGGACCATGACAGCCTTGCGGAGTATTTTGACTGCTCCTTCCCAGCCATGAAATAATAATTGTACCAGTTGGTCTGGTCAACAATTAGAGGCAAGAGATTTGTAGTGAAGAACTGCCTGAAGATCTCCAGTCTCGTGGTCTGCCGCCCCTGGTTTGGGAGCGTAGGGCCGGAAATCTCAGCGTCCACAAAGTTGTAGTCGATGGGCACAAAGTTGTCTCCATCAACCCAACCCCACACGTCGGGTTGAGCGGCACCTTCGTCACCAGAGTCGTCAGGAGGGGAGTCACCATCAGGGCGGCGGGGGGGCCCTGCCCTGCCTCTTGCCCCTCTTGGCCCTCTTGTCCCTCTTGCCACTCTTGCCCCTCTTGCCCCTGCCCTCAACCTCGGCCTTGGTCGAGCCGACCCAGCCCTTGCTCTCGCACCGCCAGGGGTGGGGCGTATTAGGGTCACCTTAGACACCCTTCGGCCACACCCACGCACAGGACCACGGGCATTCCCACGTACATTGATAGGGCGTTGCGCATGATCAGGGCGGTGTGGCGATGGAGGCGGTGATGGTGTCTGGGTGTCGTGTCTGTGGGAGGTCCCAGGCTGAGGAGAAGGTACAGGTGAGTATGGTAGTGGTCCGGGAGGTGATGGTGGGGGCGAGTCAATCCGGGGTGATGAGGGAAACAGGCGGCGTGCGGCAGGGCGTTGGTGGCGGCGTGGTGGAGATGATTCGAGGGCAGGCATATCCTCATCTGTTGCTTCTGAAGAAGAAGTCAATGACTGCGCTGCTAATATGGCTGCACCCCTGCGCAAGCCATGGAAAGTGTGAGGGGTTGGTACTTTTAGTGGAGAGGGAATGGGGGGGGGGGGAAGGCAAACGCGGGGGAGCACCACCACGGCGAGGCACGTGTGGTGTCGGAGCTTGAACCACCTCGTCCTCCTCCTCCCCATCATCCTCACCTCTTCTCTTCTCAGCCCTACGATGAGAAAGTGGAATGTTGGTGAAGGCCATGGCGTCTGGGTCATCTTCCTCATCCTCTTCCCCACTTGCTGGAGACTCCACTTTGTCACGAAGGGGAGCAGGGGAATGATAGCTACTCGCCACCGTTTGTTGTAACCTGGCGTACCGTTCAGCGATGGGGAGATAGGGTTCCTCCTCATGCATTTCATTATACTCTGCCACAGTGGGACTATATTCGTCCTCTGAATCGTCATATGATGATCCAGTGTCACTATCAGGCAAATCACTCTCCTCAATTATGCCCATGGCATCGGCCAGGGATATTTCCCTGCGTGGGTAACGGCATGGTAAATCCGACATGGTGTTGCACTCGCGAGATGTATGGGTAAACCGACTTTCCTTGTCACGCACGTCCCTTGTCCCAACAAACCGAGATTTGTGGGTTGCCATACATTACCTACATCCTAAGGAATATCCCATACAAATATCAAGCCAATAGCTACCATAGGACAAGAGTAAATGAGGTCGAAAGTAGTTGGGAGATAGAAAAAAAAAAAAAAATCCACCTATGTGATTGAGGGAGGCAAAAGGCATAACTGCCTATAGCGAGTGCCTCCCCCATAGTTGAAAGAGTGACAGGGCCAAAATTAAGGGACGTTCGAGCCAAAATGCCTGGACACACGGAGTTTGAAGCAATTTAAGTCATAGGAAGAGGGAAAAACTGATTCTGGGAGAGAGTTCCAGAGCTCAGCTGTTGAGTAGAAGAAAGTTTGAGAGTAACGTTTCACTCTTGGGTTGGAGAGTTGCACAGAGTAGGGGTGGGATTGAGTTGCAAGACGGGTACCACGTGCCCTACGTAAAGGTGGTATGCACTGGGATAGCTCTGAGGAACACTGATTATTATAGTAGCGATAGAATAGCGAGAGAGATGCAACATTGCGGCGGAGAGAGAGAGATTGCAGAGAGTTGGTGAGTGGACGGGAGTTAATGATACGAAAGGCCTTCCTTTCAACTTTGTCTAGGAGAGCGGTGTGAGAGGAACCTCCCCACACATGTGAACAATACTCAATACAAGGGCGCACTATGCCCCTGTACAGAGCAAGAAGCTGTGCAGGGGAAAAGAACCCCCTAAGGCGGTTGAGCACACCCAGCTTCTGGGAGGCTGCCTTAGCAAGACTGGTAATATGGTCCTTCCAAATGAGAGCAGAAGAAAAAGAGACACCAAGAATATTGAGAGAAGATGAAGGATTGATTTTTGTATTGTTGAAGAATAAGGGATAGTCCGCTGGGAGATCCTGACGGGTAGATAGATGGAGAAATTGGGTTTTGGAAGCATTAAAGTTAACAAGGTTTTCTCTGCCCCAATTGGAAATAGTATTTAGATCAGAATTTAAGAGTTCTATGGCTTCATTACGTTTGTCGTTGAGGGATCGCTGGCTGGGGCGTTCTGAAAAACTAATGGAGTAGTGGAAGGTCGAGTCGTCTGCGTATGAATGGATGGGAATTAAGGTACAGTTAAGGAGATCATTTATAAAAATTAGAAAGAGAATAGGAGATAGGACAGAGCCCTGAGGAACACCGGAGTTTATAGGGTGAGGAAGTGAACAATGGCCGTCCACAACCGCAGCTATGGAACGGCCGGAAAGGAAATTGGAGACAAAGGCACAGATGGAGGGATAGAAACCGAAGGAGGGTAGTTTAGAAATTAAAGATTTATGCCAGACTCTATCGAAGGCTTTCGATATGTCTAGTGCAATAGAAAAAGTTTCACCGAAGTCCCGAAAGGAGGATGACCAAGAGTTAGTAAGATATGAAAGAAGATCACCAGTAGAGCGACCCTTAACCCTTAAAAAGCGGCTCACCACATAAGTAGAGTTAAATAAAGCTGGACTATGTGGCGGCGCTCGACATAACTCGAGTGGCAATTTCAGCACGTAATGTTGCTGAGAGAGAGAGACAAGTGGTGGCAGGAGAGTAGCGAGTGTATGACTGCTCCAGACCACCGCGGCGAACCTACCGACACGAATCTCACCTCCCTCCTACCTCTCTCACTCGCTATATACGGAATTGTATCGGGAAAGTGGCTAATTACATGCTTTTTGCACTCGCGTTGCACGGTTATTGCAAGAAAACTAGCCATCATAAAAGGATCGTTATGGGGTCATTCGAAAGCTCTGTTTATGCCCTTTCAGGGATAGATACTTGTTTTACGTTCTGGGTCTTATTTAGGCATGAAAATGATCACGTAAACAGCCCTATTTTGGCTAAAAACACCCCGCTGGGCGGTACATATAAATAAACCGCATAGGCCGCTCGTAAAGGGTTAAGGAAGCCATACTGGCGATCTGAGAGCAGATTATGAGAAGAGAAATGCTTAAGAAATTTGGAAGCAAGAATAGTTTCAAAAACTTTAGAAAGACAAGAGATAAGAGCAATTGGACGATAGTTGGAGGGTTGAGAGCGGTCACCCTTCTTTGGGACAGGTTGAATGTGAGCAAACTTCCAGCATGAAGGGAAGACGTTAGAGGATAGACAGAGACGAAAGAGTTTGCCTAGGCAGGGAGTCAGCACGGAAGCACAGTTTTTGAGAACAGGAGGAACACCGTCCGGACCGTACGCCTTATTAGGGTTAAGCCCAGAGAGGGTAGAAAGTACATCTTTAGAAGAGATTAGGATATTAGGCATAAGTAAGAGAGAGGAGGGCGGAGAGGGAGGAATAGCACCGGAATCATCCAAGGTGGAGTTTCTAGCAAAAGTTTGAGCGAAGAGTTTAGCTTTGTCAGAGGAAGAAGTGATGGTTGTGCCATCAGAGTGGGAAAGGGGAGGGAAAGACGAGGAAGAGAAATTGTTGGAGGGGTTTTTGGCTAGATGCCAGAAAGCTTGGGAAGAGCTAGAGTTGGATAGTTCAGTGCATTTATTATTGATGAAAGAGTGTTTGGCAAGTCGAATAACAGATTTGGCTTGATTCCGGGCAGAAACATATGAAGAATGAGAGTCTTGAGTTTTAAGGCGTCGGTACCGTTTGAATGCTTCCTCCTTATTGCGGACAGCAGTAGAACAGGCGTGAGTAAACCAAGATTTTTTAGCATTAGTCTGAGAGAAAGAGAATGGAATGTATGCTTCCATGCCCGATAGGATTACCTCGGTAATGCGTTCAGCACTCTCCAAGGGTCCTCGGCCATGGAAGCAGAAATCATTCCATGGGAAATCAAAGAAGTACTGCCGAAGAGCCTCCCAGTTGGCAGCGCCAAAGTACCACAAGCGCCGCCGGCTAGGAGGATCGGGTGGCTGTACTGGAGAGATAGGACAGGTAACAGAGATAAGTTTATGGTCGGAGGAGCCCAAAAGAGAGAAAAGATTGACAGTATAAGAAGAAGGGTTAGAAGTTAGAAACAGGTCAAGAATGTTTGGCCGATCTCCGATGCGATCCGGGATACGGGTGGGTTGCTGAACTAACTGCTCTAGGTCATTTAGGATAGAAAAGACGTAGGCTTGTTCACCAGGTGGATCAGTAGTGTGAGAGGAGAGCCATTGGCGGTGGTGAACGTTGAAATCTCCTAAAATGGAGATTTCTGAGAAAGGAGAAATGGATAGAATGTGTTCCACTGTAGAGTTTAGATAGTCAAAGAATTTGGGAAAGTTGGTAGAGTTAGGGGAAAGATAGACAGCACAGAAATATTTAGTAAGAGAATGACAGGAAAGTTTGAGCCATAAAGTTGAGAATTCAGAGGAGTCGAAATCGGGAACACGAGAGCAAGTGAGTTTGTTGTGCACATATACACAACATCCGCCTTTGGCTTTGAAACTAGGATAGAGAAAGTAGGAGGATACAGAGAAGGGGTTGCTGGATGTTGCTACAGACACCTGAGTTTCGGTGAGGAAGAGAAGATCAGGTTTGTAGGAGGAGAGATGGTGCTCAACAGAGTGAAAGTTAGAGGAAAGTCCGCGAATGTTGCAGAAATTAATAGTGGTACAGTGTCTTTCATCACCTTCCCTGCATGACCACCCGCCCGGCAGCACTAAGGTAACAACTGAGTATGGCATTGTAATGCGTACATCCTAAGGAGTGTCTCACACAAATCTCAACCCTCTAGCTCCCATACGACAGGAGTAGATAATGTCCAAAGTCGCGGTGAAATAAGTGGGTAAAGTGGCGCCACTAATCCCACCACCACCACCCGTGCGGCCTGGCTGGCCGGTTCACGCGTACCATCCCTGTTCGCCAACCCTCTACGGTACCTCTCCTCCAATTCTCAAGCCATTTCCTACAATACGAGCCAAATAATAGATTTGTTTGTGGCCGACGCAATGTTCGCGTCGCTGGGGTCTAGCGTTACATACATTGCCGACGCAAACAGTGCGTCGCTGGGCTCAGTGGGTTAAGCATGGGAGAGAAGGGGATCCAGAAAAATCAAACCTCCCCTTAACCCCTTAAGCCCCACCTGAATTATAGTTAATCGATGAATGATACCAAGCCAATTTTCGATTATTTTTTCCTGAAAAGCAATATGTTTTAGAAATTGAAGAATATAATTATGCATAATAGCACTACCGAGGTAATTTGGGGGTCCTGAGTGGGGGGAGGGGGGGGACCACCATCGCTTTATGCCGTGCGCCTTTTCAAAACTCCCGGGCTGCTAGGTGGCAGCTGGCTGGGTGAGTGTGGCTGATGTATGATGCCTTCAATTTTCGAGGGAGAGTCTTTTACACCACTCGAGCAACATGTGTGCCTCCACAATGTGTTAAATAACATGAACTGTCACTGAAAGTCATTGTGAGTGTTGGTAGAGTGTAATAAAGTGCATAAAGTCCAGTGCTTACAGTACCAGTATCTGGCAAGCCTCGAGCGCGTCCTGGTTGCCATGGTAACGGGTGGCCATCTTGCCTCCCGTATCATTACAAAACACACAGACGAACTCACACACAGCCTGCCACCACCGCATGACTCTCACACTCTCTGTGGCTACATGTGTGCCTCCACAATGCGCAAAACAAACAAGAACTGTCACTGAAAGTCATTGAGAGTACTAGTAGAATATTATAAAGTCATTGAGAGTACTAGTAGAATATTATAAAGTGTGTAAAGTCCAGTGTTTAGAGTACCAGTATCTATCAGGCCTCGAGCGCGTCTAGGTTTTCATGGCGACGGGCGGCCATCATGCCTACCTTACCATAACAAAACACACAGAGGAATGCACGCTCAGCCTGCCACCACGATTCTCAGCTAGGCTCGTAGGCTAGACTACTTTCGCTTTCACTCTTCCACTGTTACCTTATATTTTGGTTACGATTATCGCATTGCGAGTGTCACTTTCACTTATATTATACAATGATTTATAGGCAACTTGTAAGTGTTCAAGGGTGTGGTAGTCCCTGAAACGCTGTGGCAACACAAGGCCACATCACAGTCTGGGGAGGTGGAGTCCACGAGACACTGGCCGCGGCGCCACGATGCCACGAGCAACAATTTGGAGCAATTTTTTGGAACAATGGGTGTCTCCTCTTTCATTTACTCTAGCTCCTCCAGTGTTGGCTGGTAATCCTCCTCAGACTCTTCATCAGATGATTTGGTATCACTATCGTCTTAATAAAACATCGATATTTGGCAGTCGGACATGGTGTGTCACTCGCGAGGGAAATTGTTTACTGGCGCGCCACGCTCCACGCACCCTCACGCCCACCCGGCCGTATTTGGGGAGTTGCCAACTACTGCTTTTGTTGTGCGGTATCCTAAAGTAGTTCCCATACAAATATCAACCCTCTACATGCCCTACAACCGGGGTAAATAAGGGCGTCAAAACGGTAACGACGCTGGAGCCGAGCGTTTCATACATAGCTGTTTGGACAGTATCAACCCTGGGGCCGGAAGGGTTAAGCCACTGCATCTATCTATCTATTTACTTAGGCCCAATCTCCACTTTTCTTTTTTTAGGGGGAGGGGGGGGGGGGGGTGACCGACTCGAGACAGAGCAAGAATAGGGACAACACAAAATACAACACAAAACAATGAACACACAAAAACAAAATACAATTTCACACACATCTAGGTCATCCAGGATAAGACCCAGAGACCAGGGTCACCAAGGTGCCTCCAGCATTTCCCCGGCCCCCGACCACCCGGAGAGGTTCCAATCTCGGCAGGCAGACATGCAGCGGAGCTGAAGCCACAAGCCCGCTCACCACTGCATACCCTTCATAATGCTAACACTGCCACATCCATCCAGCATGTGAAATGTTTTTGCTTGGAGAGTTCAAGAAAGGGGTGACATGTGACTTACCGACTCCTATTGACATTTATTTATTTATTCTCGAGATACAGGGTGGTGCAGAAATCGGTTACCCAGTCTAGGCCTCCATTAAAGGGAGGTTTTTGTTATTTCTGGACCCCTTTCTACCCCATGGTTAGTTCCATTGGTTTTTAAATTTTAAGACATTAACCCATTAGTTTAGACCTAATTGGCGATTTAAACACCTTTAGTCCCATTTCTTTGAAAATATTAAGGCCTTTCATGCTTTTTAGGTGTCGATTTGTTTTCCTGGCAAGCGAGAGCGAGCCTGTAATTCAGAAGTAAGCTGCCTACGGCCGGTACATTTTTCTACCGACAAATGTACACATTCTTCTCGAAAGGGGGTATTGGGAGTATTTCTATAAGCTTGATAGAGGTCTAGAGGTTAACAAAAAATCAATAAGAAAAGCTTACACACTGCTTCGCCCCACAAATTCCATGAAAGAAATACAAGGAAGAGCAGTGGATGTTGATGTATCGCTGATAAGGGAGGGAAAAGAGTGGAAGCTACCTGTACTGCTGTTTGCTGATTATACAGTTCTGATAAGTGATAGTGAATGGGAGTTGCAGGGTCTGGTAAATATGTTTGGAACAGTGTGTGAAAAACGGAATCTCAAGGTAAATTCGGGGAAGAGCAAGGTTATGGTCTTCGAAAGGGGTGAAGCCACAGAGTATGAGGTGAGGTTGAACGGTCAGGCAGTGTACTAAGCAAAGATGGGAGTAGCCTATAGATGAAGAAGTGAGGGAGAGGGTGCAACAGAGGAAGAGGGTTGTAGGAATGCTGAAAGCAGTAACAAGAAATAGGGTGGTCAGCATGGAAGTAAAGAAGTCCTTGCATGACAGTGTGGTAATCCCGACATTGACTTACGGAAGCGAAACATGGACATTGGTGGAGAGACTCAGACCAAGAGTGAAAGGGGTGGAAATGAGTTACTTGAGAAGAGCGTGCGGAGTTACATGGAGGGATAGACAGACGAATGAGGAAGTAAAAGAGAGGTGTGGTGTGGATGTAGACATGCTAGAAAGTGTGAAAAGGAACACTTTGAGATGGTTTGGCCATATGGAAAGTATGGGAAGCAATAGAATGACTAAGAGGGTGTATGAGAGCAAGGTGGAAGGACGGAAAGGAAGAGGTAAACCGAGAGAGAGGTGGAAGGATGGAGTGAAGAAGTATTGTTTAGGGGAGGTGTGGTCGAGTGGTCTTGCCACTGGACTGGTAATCCAATGTACCCGGGTTCGAATCCCGATATGTCAATGGGAAGATATTATTTATTAGTGGCCCCTCCATCACTGACGATATGCCTATTAATATAATAGCCTCCTTTCAAACGCCCGCGGGTAGCCAGTTTGAAACTCCCGCCGCGGGGAAAAGGAGTACTACATCATAAGTGTAACGCAACTTCTCTTATGGAATCGTCTTATGATTGGGGTACACACTACGAAAAAACTTTTATAAAAAATAAAATTAAAATTAAACTAAAAATTTGTTTTGCTATAGCTTTCCATCTCGTGGATTTCTTGTGCGTGGATTCTCGCCCAGACCGTGGCAACCGAGACGCCTTACTTCCTTCCCTTCCCCGCGCTCACACCAATAGGACGTGCGCGGCTGCCCGCCTGTGCTCTGCCACATTCTTCGTTCGCTCGCTTCTGGTGAGTCCTTGCTCATTTGTATTTATCCGAGTTGTATTGAACAGGTTTAGACTAGCTAGCACAGGCTGCCCCATTGGCATGCTCGCAGGGAAGTGTTAAAATAGGGTACTATTGTGCAGGCGCCATCAATCCTCCAGGATCCGTGCCTCGTGTGTTTTTTGTTTAGGTTTTCTGCGCCTTAGACTTGCTATTAACTACTATAGTTAGGAGGCTAATATATCCGCAGGAATAGGCTTCTGACCGTCTATATGAGACAGTAGCTTTTTTTATTATTATAGCAGACGCCCTGGTCTAAGAGTTATCACACGTGGTGTGGAACTTTCCATGGTTCGAGCCGGCTTTTCCCCTCTCGTGGGGCCCCCACCAGACGTCGCAGCAGTGTCTTCAGGAGGTAAGGTAAACTACAAGGAGTATGATTACTACAAGCCTCGTGGCCAGCCTCATTAGGGGTATCCGTAGGGTCTAGGGGTATTGTATTTTATTAATATTATTATTAGTATACTATTATAGCCCTAAGATATTTCCCTTGTTTACTTGTTGGTGTATGTTTAACATGTAAACAGGGAGTCAGGAGACGTCCTGATGGTGGTGGGGGGTATTTTGGGGGGGTCTGACTTTCATAATTAAGTCAACCCCTCCAAAGTTTTGGCTGGTTTCCTTCCGGCGATCTTTCTACGTACTGTCGCCTACCCTCGCCTCGCAGGCGAAAGGACTCAGCCAAAATATCCCGGCGTGGTGTGCTATACCACGAACCTTCCGGCAGAAATGCAAATTCCTAAGGGAGCAATCTCGGCCCGCCCTGCGAACTCGCCCAAACCGATAGCCTAGCGCGGCATGACTTTCCTCGCCCGGCACAACAGTCTAGTGGGGTTATTTCTATCTAGACCATAGTCAATAGATAGTTACTACTGATTAATTGGGCCAGTGGCACTTTGTCACAGGTAAGCAGTTCAATAGGAAACAATTAAGTTTTCCTAGGACAAGTCCAGCGGAAGGTTAGAGTAGCAGTGCGCTATAGCTAATTTTCCGGCGGACTTGAAGGATAGGATGTGTTAACACCTCTCAGGTTATCCTTATAAGCATTGATTCCTGGAAATTTTCTATTTCCAGATGTCATCACGCCAGTAGCATCACAGGCAGCAGGTGAGGGAGCCGATCACGGCGGGTTTTTTTTTCGCTCCATCATGCCTCTGTTTACTCTGTGCGCTACGACTAACTGTCCTCTTCTCCCGGTTTTTGCTCATAAACATTGCATCAGATGTGTAAAGTGCCTCGACAGATCTAGGGGCCTTTGGACATCTAAGAAGTGCGCCGTTTGCTCAGAATTCCGGTCAAACTTGTTTGAGAAGAGGGACCATTCGTGCCTTGTAGCCTGACCTTCAGGAGATTAAGACTATCTTTAATGTCTATGCAAAAGACGTGGCCCATAAGGCATTAATTTGTGATAGCGAAGCACTGTGGGACCATCTAGTAATTAAATCTCCAGTGTTAAAAGCAACGCCGGCTAGGTTGACTCCCAAATCGAAAACTAAGGCTAAAGTTTTGTCTAAAGAATTAGGTAGTAGTAGCGAGAGTAGCGACAGCGACGAGGCAACCCCCCCAGGCCACCGCAAACGAGGAAGATCTCTTTCGCCGAGGACCAAGTCTAGGTCCAGGTCTAGGTCTCCTCATAGACAATCACGCCAGTCTTCAGTAGAATCATCGGCGAAGTCTAGTAAGAGAAGGCGGGAAGACTCTGGGACATCAAACCCGAAATCAGTGAGTGGACATAAAAGTTCCCGCAAGGATGAGACGCTGTCGCGGTGCCAGCCTACGCCGGCTCCGCGGCCACTTTCCTCCGCCTCTACCTCCGTGTCTGTCGAATCAGGCAACTCGGGGGTGGCGACTGAGGAGACCGAGTCGAATCCCAGGGAAGGGCTTAAAGAAACTATCAGTGAACCACAGAATACTATCTCTGCTATACACAAGGTAAGTCTGGCCGCACCACGTACGGGACCACCGATAGTGTCACAACAGGTGCTGGCGGAACAATATCGGGGTTATACAACTTGTACCATACTGCATTATGACAATTTTCAGGCTAGTATTATACCAGACTCCCAACCACCCGCCGTGCTTAACAGGGGTGTTTGGAGACAGTCGGAGCCATCACAGGTACAGTCTATGTTACAGGGCCATGACAGACAGAGGAGTAGTGATAATATTCCCTCGTCAGTCCCTGACTTAGTGTGGCCTTTGAATGAGCCGGTATTAGAACAAAGGCAGGAAACGCCGGAGGTTGTGGAAGTGCCGGAGGAATTAAAGGGACTTGAAATATCCTCAGGACAACCAGTGAACGAGGAAGGCTCTGAAGCAGGTTCAGAGTCTTCTAAGTGATCTCCGAATATATATGTGACAACAAATGACCTTAACGATATCTTGCATAGAGTGATGAGACAATATAATTTCCCTAGTTCTCAGGTCCCTCCCACTCCTGCGCCGGTAGCTCCCCCGATTGAATCGACAGTGAGGCCATTAGAACCTATCGGAGTTCAACCTCCCAGTACTGCCATGCCCCCTCTTAACGTCAATCAAATTATCACAATGGCAAGTGACACGACAATGTCCGCCGCCTTGACAACTACAAATGTGAGAGTTATCACGGATATTACCCCTCCTACCCTCGACAAAACTCCACATAGAAAAGGCCCTATGCCCCTACTATACGGGCCTGACTGTTCATGGGTTCCGGCTATAGCCAAGAACGTTCACATGGCACAGACGACAATATCGGGGGAGATTCCGGTCCCGAGTGACTGGACCATAGAGGTTAGCAAAAGCAAGAAACTGAGGGCTAAGGATATGCAGGGAAGGTTGTTGGATGTTATAATTAAGGCTATACCCAATGTTTATAGTTCTGATTTCTTGGTGTATTCTTCAACTCCGGCTTTGCCCCCTGCCTCGTCTGCAAGACTTTTTGCCAACTGGACAAAATCTGACGGCGTTAATGATATGAAAGCTCTGAACGCATTGACGCCGGAATTGGATACAATTCCGGCGCTAGATCAAACACACAGTCCAGTCTTGCAGGTGGGGCAGGTAGGTGTGGGTCCGTGGGTGGACTGGGAAGCTGAGGCGCAACAGTTTGCAGCTACCATTACGACTAAATCCTCCCACCAAATTCCTCAGGAAAACCACTCTTGGGTCTCACTCCCCATAAATAAGGCGGGAGGGGTGTCACAAGCTCGCTTTGATTTTCTTTCGGTCCCCAAACTTGCTCTCTATGATTTACAGGAACCATTCTCTACTCCTCCTCCTCCTGCCCACTTGGATAGATTTTAAATTAAGAAACAAAGCTTATAGACTTTTTTCCCAATATCTTGTAAGTCGCCAGATAGCCCAGTCCCTCACACGGACTATTTCAGCTATTGAAAATCAAAATATAAGAAAAGCCACAGAGTTGTCACGGCGGCTGCGGCTGCTCTTACAAAATTCAATCCAGTCTCTAGGTGACATCAGAATAGCCTTAATGGAGGCTGTTCGAGCACGCCATGACTTGAGGGTGTTTATGGTGAAAAACTACCGGATTACATTGGTCGCCGGGTGACTCTTTCCCCTGTCTTAACTGCCTCTCTATTAAATTTAGATACATAGAGAGCAGTATAAAATGTGGTAGACAGCTTGAAGCCGAGTACCTCCCAGCCTAAGAAGGACTCTTTCAAGAAACCATACTCCAAACAAAAGACTGGAGGTAAGCCTCATGCTAACAATGCTAAGCAGTCCTTTCAGGACTCCCGGTCTTCCCCACAGCAGGGAGGTACTCAGCAAAAGCAGAAACTGGGTAAACCTCAAGGTAAGTGGAACAAGAATAAGTCACAACATAAGCCAAATCAGGGAACGACATCTGCCAAACCTAGCCAGCCGTCTACCTCTACCCCAGCACCAACAAAAAACTAGTCAGTCAAACTCTCTCTCTCCCGGGGCCTACCTGGCGAGTTGGATTCGAGGGTAGTTCTGCTGGACAACCCCAGTCTAGTGACAGGGTCGTTTCAAGCATGTCACAGGGCCTGGCCCCGGCGAACATGGGCGCAGACAGTGGCACGCAAGGGAATCACCTGGCGGTGGCTCCGGCGACCTCGTTTACGTCAAGCTATAGAAGTCAACCATGTTTCTTTAGAGGTGGAGTCACTAGTTCAGGAAATGATCACCAAGCATGTCATGGTCTCAATTTGCCATGTTTTAACGTCCAGACTCTTTCTTGTGCCAAAGCGGGACAGTGTGCAGATGCGACCAGTAGTAGATCTCTCGTGTCTGAACACTTACATTCACAATTCAATCTTCAAGATGCTCACAGTAAATCAAATCAGGCTCACCCTCCTGCCACAAGGCTGGATGTGTTCACTAGACCTGACCGACGCCGATTGGAATGTCCCTATAAACAGAAGATTTCAAAGATTCCTCGCCTTGAGGATAAGGCAAGAGACTTAGGTCTCTCAGAGAAGGCCTTTCGGTTTGAACTTGGCACCAAGAATATTCACGAAACTAGTCCGGCAGGCACTTATGCCAATGTTTGCTCAGGGGATCAAGGTGTTGTGGTACCTAGACGACTGGCTAGTAGTGGCGGAGTCAGAGTTTATGCCGTATCCATGTCCATCAGGTAATAAATCATGTACAAACCTTAGGGTTAAAGGTCAAACTAGGTAAAGTCGAACCTTGTTCCCACACAGGTAATTCAGTGGATAGGGCTGGTCTGGGACACAGCCAACCTTACTCTCAGTCAGAGTGTGGACAACCGAGACAGATTTCGCAGGAAATTGTTAGAGTTTCTCCACAGTCTGAACACGACGAGTCCCTGGTCGGTTCTCTCAACTGGATTCAACTAACTGTGAAGTTGGGCCGGTTGAAAGTAAAGAGATTAATCATGGAGGGCAACAAATATTTCCCACTCTTACCGGAGGGAAAATTATGGCCTATCCCTCCATTAATTCACAACTTACTGTCGGTCTGGGCAAGGAAAGAAACATTGCACTCAATAATGACGTGGGTTTCTCCCCCACCTACGGTATGGGTAGACACGGATGCTTCTGGGACAATAGGCTGGGGATATCAGTCACTCCTAGGCCACCAAGGTCAAGGTCTGTGGTCCAAAGACGAGAACTTTCATATCAACAAACAAGAACTTCTAGTCCCTTTGTATTTCCTCCAAAATCACGACTCTTCTTTACAGGGAAAATCAATAGCCTTTCGGATGGACAACTTGAATGCAGTCCACTGCATTCAAAAGCAAGGGTCAACGGGGTCTCGCGAGTTGCTGGAATTGTCAGAAGAGATTTTTGCTCTAGCCGAAACGTTGAGCACCCATCTTCATGCATCTTACCTCCCAGGCGTAGCGAACGTCTGGGCAGATGCCCTGTCCCGGAGACAGAGCACAGTATTAGAATGGGCGCTCAAGCAAAACATCTTCAACAAGATAATTGCAGAGCCATAACTTCCACAAGTGGATCTATTTGCGTCCGAGGGAAACCACAGACTCCCTCTCTACCTAACCCGCCGGGAAATAACTGCGGCGGGGGGGTCCAAACGCATTGTCGGAAGACTGGAACATATGGAATTCAAAATATCTTTTTCTGCCTCCAGACACTTCACTCATGTGTCAAGTAGTTCACAACCTATGGGGTTACCGGGGCGTAGTCTCGATGATCGCGCCACTTTAGCCATCCCAGGTGTGGTACAACCAGTTGAAAACGTGGTGCAAAAACGTGGTGCAAGAACCCGGTGTCACTCCCGGTCTCGTACTTCCACTTGCAGACAATTGGCAACCTACAGACCTCGCTGACCTTTTGCCTTATGGACATTCAAAATGCTAAATGATTAACTCGGTACGGGGAGAGCGTGACAAATAAATTTCTTAATCAGTATACTACAGTATGTCTACCAGGCGACTATATCAATCTCATTGGAAATCGTTTACAACCTGGATAGTAGAAACGGCGCAATCAGACCCAGCAGTTGCTTTGGTCTTTAACCCTCCAGCCCCGGCTATGTATTATATATATATTCCTCGAAACCCGGGTGTTTTGGCCGAAAAACGTCTAGGCTAGGCTACCGTATATTCGTTAATCAGACTGCTTCCCGCATTCCCGCGCATCCCCAAGCGTAGCTGTGTTATTTACCTGTAGAATGGCATTAAGTAGAGCTCTCTAAGTCAACTGGTTGAGCTGTGATGATGATTTCATTGGAGATAACTTTATGGCCAAAACAGCCACTTTACACCACTTTTCGATACTTAACAACAACATACAGGCACACACGAACAAGCGACGCTCTCCTTCTTGTGGCCGGAGATGCGGGGCGACGGTCCAGCCGGCTGTTGTTTACATGCGTCGGACCGACGCCTCGCACACGAAGCTCACAGGCTTTCAACCACTGGGCGTTCAAGAGACCATCCGGGTACCTGTTATATGCTTTTTTATGGGCGTTCAAGAGCCCTTCCGTGGTGAGAGGGTTAAATACTCAGACTATTTGTTTGAGCAAAAGGGTCTTTCTGTAGTTACACTAAAGAATCACTTATCTGCCATTAGAACCCCCTTTTACGACCTTACCATTCTACCTATACCACAGGCGGAGGAGAAAGGGTTAATGAGAGCATGTTTCAAACTACGCCCACCACCACGTCAGCTCATGCCTACCTGGTCGCTGGACAAAACTTTATCTTTGCTTCATTCGCGCAAATATAATAATGCGCCGGACTTTGAATCATTACTAAAGAAGGCTGTGTTCCTTATGGCTTTGGCGACAGGAAACAGGGTATCTGAGCTGGCGGCGATGAGCAACGAACCTAATTGCCTCAGGTTTGGGAGATTGAACGAGCATTTACAGATCGCTACGTCTCCCACGTTCGTAGCAAAGAACGAACACTGTGATCATGTATTTTCAGAATTTACGGTACCGGCACTTAAACGCGAACATACGCATCACATTTTGTGCCCGGTGCAGGCTTTAATACAATTTATGAGAGTAACAAAACCTCAACAACCAGGAGCCATAGGGGTTAACCCGCTGGATCCCAGCGACGCACGTGTTGCGTCGGCAATGTTCGATCACCAGAGCCCAGCGACGTGCCTGGCACGTCCGGCATATTAAAATCAGTTACACGGCCGGTATCGTAAGAAAATGCCTAATAATGGTACTGCGTACTCTCTCGGGTATTGGGAAGGCGGGACTGGCGGCCGAAACGGGTCGGTGGGTCGTGCGGCTGAACCAGGGTGGATGAGAGGCATGTACTGACCTACCTTTTTTTACCGCAATTTTGGACCTCATTTACTCAGGTCGTATGGGTTGGTTTTGCTTGAAAATTGTGTCAGAGCCGTGGGATGTCATTGTGTATACGTATTATCGGTGTACATGAACATAGTCTGAGCGGGTGATGGATAATAAACGGATTTACGTATAACCGCATATTGCCACACGACTTTGGACATGATTTACTCAGGTGGTATGGTAACTATTGGCCTAAAAATTATACAGGGTATTCGATACAATATGGGAAACCAGTGGTTGGCGGGAAAACGGGTTGTTGGTGGGATGGATTAGGGGCGCGGTATTATCCACCTTTTTGCTCCGACTTTGAACCTTAGTTACTCGGGTCGTATGGTCGGGTTTGGCTTGAGATTTGTGTCAGACACGGTTGGATGGTGTACGAGACCTTTGTACGAGTCTACCTGACCATGCCTAGTATTGCCTAGAGGCTACAGGCTGCGTGAGAAAATCCTATATGCGCATATTGGCTCGCGACTTTGAACCTTATTTACTCAGATTGTATGGTGTGGTTTGGTCTAAAAATGGTATAGGATGTTCGTTAGGATGTATTTGATGAGGGAGCAGCTGTCAAAACGACTTTGAACCTTATTTACTACGTGTATATGATAGGAAGTGTCTGGATGAGTTCTGTATATGGTAGACTAATCTATATTTCTGTAGGGGTGACATTCCTTAGTCACGCGACTTTAGACCTTATAATGTCTTGTCGATCACTTTGCTTTGGTCATATTGCTTTGAAATTTGTGGTGAAAAGTTCGTTGGCTGGTAGATATGATAAGTCAAAAAGCTGCTCTGGCTTGACCTAGTGCGTGACAAAGGACATTCAGTATACCCGTTGTCTTCCGCGAGTGATCATCATGTCCAAACAACCTCCACGCCGTAACCCACCCCGTGCTAAGGGCCTTACCATTGATGAAGCCCACGCAATCCTACTACAAAGTGACGAGACAGACTCTGACACAGAATCCTCAGCCCTCGAATAATCCGAAGAGGAATATTTCCCGAGTCGGGAGGAATATGCCGCCATGAAAAAGGAGGCACCTTTCATCCCTATCGCCGAACTACCTCTCAGTTTTGCGCAACTGAGGGAGAGGGAGGCTAGTAATTACCATTCCCCCATGTCTCCCAGGGCAAGGGACATAGAGGACTCCCCAGCAAGTGGGGAAGTGGTCGAGCTAGAGGAAGAGGAACAAACAGACGACCCTATGGCCTTCCTGGACATTCCCCAACGCTACCGCCAGCCTGCCCCTACGGCCGCGAGTGTGCGAGGCCATGTTCATGCTCGGCCTCCTCAACGCCTCCCATCACCACCACCATGGAAGCCCTCACCTCTCAAAGCTGTAAAACCCAAACATTTCTATGGGCTTCGCAGGAGTGATGCCGCACCACCATCCAGTGACGAGGAAGAGGAGGTTCCCGACACCCCACCAAGAGAAGTCAAAAGACGTAGGATGGTTGCGAGGTGTCTCTTCCCACGTATGGCAGCCCGGGAAGACGCAGCTGCAGCGGCCAGGGGAGAGCCTCGCATTCCCACACCGCCACCAGCACCATCACCAGACTACCCCCCACCATCACCGGGTGGTTCACTACCCTACATCCCCACCGGAATGCCTATACCAGTGCCCTACCACACACCAACACCATCACCACCTCCATTCGATCCTCCCGCAGAACGCCCAGCTCCCGGGCGTGGGGTTCTAAGTGGGCGTCCAAGACGGGTTGGTAAGGTGACCCTGATTCGAGCCCCCCCCACTGGCGGTTCGAGAGGGCCAAGAGGGTCCAGGCGGCCGTCAGGAGGCAGGCCAAGGGCAAGGGCAAGGGAAAGGGCTAGGGGAGTGGCAACAGGCATGGTTGCACCCACTCGCCACCCAGGTGACCCGGATCCCGACGACCCAGATGCCGACAACGACGAAGGTGCCGGAGTACCTGAGGTTTGGAATTGGGAGAATGGGGCGCAGTATCAGCCCACCGACTGGCAATTTGTGGGCGCAGGGATTGCCGGCCCTACGTTCCATCACCAAGGACCTGACACCCCAAGACTGGATATCTTCCTACAATTTTTGACTGCCAACCTCATGAAACTGATTGTGGACCAGACTAACTGGTATAATTGGTATTTCATGGCTGGTAAGGAGCAAACAAGGTACTCGGCCAGGCTGTCATGGGAAACACTGCTAATCCCAGAGCTCTACTGTTTCTTTGCGATCGTGATCCTGATGGGGGTGACTACGAAATCGTCAATCCGGAAGTATTGGTCATGGGATCCCCTCATCCGCACCCCTATCTTTGGCCAGATCATGAGCCGGAACCGATTCTCTGCAATAATGGGGAACCTGCACTTCATCAACAGCCTGGCAAGCCATACCAGAAACCAGGACCTCCCCAGAAACACCAAGGGCCCCATGGAGAGGATAAGACCAATCTTTGAGTACCTCAAGATCAAGTTTGGTGCGGCCTTCAAACCCCATCAGAAACTAATAATTGACGAGTCTGTTACTGTGGCGGGGAAACATCAGCATCCGACAGTACATCCCCAGCAAACGTCATAGGTATGGCTTGAAGACCTTAGTCATGTGTGACTGTCTGACCGGCTACATCCAGGACATCATTCTGTATATGGGGAAGAAGACAGAATTGGTGCCATCGAGGACATATGGTATTTCAGGGGCCGTTGTCATCACCTTGATGGAGCCCTACTTGGACAGGGGCCACATACTGTACCTGGACAAATGGTACACCAGCCCCTCCCTTGCCAAGTTCCTGTATAGCCACACAACAGGCGTGTGTGGCACCGTCAGGAGGAACAAAATCTTCATGCCCAATCTACCACCCAGGCGGGAAAAGGCCTCCATCATCTACCTGCAGGCCAATAATGTCCTCCTGTTGTCCTGGATGGATAACCGGGACGTCAACGTCCTCACAACAGTCCACCGACCAATCTTCCAAAACAGCCGACGACGTGACCGAGCAACAGGGGATATGATCTGGAAGCCTGAGGCAATCTGTGACTACAATATCAACATGCGGCTGGTTGACAAGTCCGATGCGGTCATCGCTTCGTGTGAGTGTGCGAGGAAGACTATGCGGTGGTACAAAAAAAAAATCTTCCATCTCCTAGATATCACCCTGTACAACTGCCACATTCTCCACCATGCAATTACTGGCAAGCGAGAGACGATGGAGGACTTCTCCATCGAGTTGTGCAGAGAGATGTTGCATAAGTACATGACTGAACCCCGCGACCCGCAACCACCAGCACATCGTCAGCCAGCAGCAGAAGGGATTGCCAGGCTCACTGGACTCCATTTCCCCACGTATGTGCCAGCCACTGATGGCCAGGCGAGACCCCGCAGGCGGTGTCATGTGTGTCGCAACACGACACGAAGGATGCCTAAAAGACAAGACACCAATAATTTCTGCAGGCAGTGTAATGTAGCACTGTGTCACCCGGACTGCTTCATCGACTACCACACCCTTGAAAACTTCTAAGTGTATTCAAAGACTGCGAAAAAAGACGCTAAACCAAGTGTAAATACTAAGTGTGAATAATAACTGTATAAAGTGATAAAATATAAGTCCATAATAACAGTGAGATACATTTGACTTGTACAAACTAACAAAAATACAATGTGAAATCCAATATTTCTAACTAAAAAGTGCCTACAAATCATATAATATAAGTAAACTATACGGTAAACTATTCTATATATATAAAGTGACAGTGTGGCAGTGTCAGACAACTAAAGTGAAAGTGCTGGACTAATGTATAGTTTGACATAACGGAGAGAGCGCGGGAGTGAGAACGGTCACCTGGTGTCCGTCTGTCTGTATGTATGTATGTAGCGCGGGAGTCGTTGCCACGAGTGAACACTTATATCACCACTTGAATATGTGCACTTATTACACTTGAACTTGACTTATTAGGACATTATGGATACATACGTGGTATATATGAAAAATAAAGGCACACATGATACTCTGGTGGTATGCAAATAACCAAACACCCGAAAACTTGACTCATTGTACATCTGGCTACCGGGCGCCCCAGCCAGCCTGCCCGCCCGGGATTTATGAACCGGGCCAAACTGCAGATGTCATCTCAGGACCCCCCACCCCTTTAGGACCCCTAAAAATCATCGGTAAGCAAATAAAAAAAAAAAATCCTTTTTTTTAATTTATTCTTAGTTAGAAAAAAAAGTGAAAAAGGCTTGGGACTGGGATGAACAAAATAATACAACTAGCTGGGGCTCAGCGGGTTAACAACACAGGTACTCGCGTCACAAGAAGAAGATTGGCTTCCTTACTCGTAGAAGTCTTTAGGGAAAGTAATCCTGGCGTAGTGGGCAGAGCCCATGACATCAGAAAGTGGGCGGTCTCCCTTAGATTCTTACAAAACTATGTAATTGATGACATAGCCAACACTAATTTGTGGGCGTCAAATCATACATTCCTGACGCGATACTTGTCGGTTGCCCTGGATAAACCAAAGCTAGCCTGTGTAGCGTTATGACAGAGGGTCTCATGAGTCATTGTGCTATTAATTATTAAGTTTAATCTTAAAGAAAAGGTGGGGGGGGGTGCAGGTAAGCCCCAAGACCCTGAGAGTTCCTCCGCCGGATGATGTGAAAAGTTCACGAGCTGTGATACTTAATAAGGTGAGCTGGCTTTACAGCTCTAAAATATTTGTTCTATGTAAAGATTCCTATACTAGTTGCAACTATATAGTCAAAATGTACAAATTTTATAACATGTACAAATAAGCTTAAGGACAAATGATATGTTGATCAGGAATAGATTTTTTTTTCCCTGACAAAAAATTTATGAATCTCGAGATGAGAATCTTATCATATGTATAAAGTAGATCTTCTTCGAAGTAATGCACTGCTTTCTATCCTTTTATATTAAATACTATATTGTATGTAAACAATAAAGAACTCAAATTTGCTGTGCGATTCTTTGTCTTATTCTTTTGATCCTATGGTATTATTAGTGGTTTGATATTATTACGAATGTCCCCCTCCAGTCTTGAGATAGCAGGCATATTGTCAATGATGGAGGGGCCACTAATAAATTATAGGTTTGAGTCCCGGAGGGAAGAATGAAAACCTAATATTTAGTAGTGGCCCCGAAATCATTGACGATGTAGGGCTCTCCCTTCCATCCTCTTCCCAGTCGTTTGATGTTTTGAGTTTAGTCTTAATATGTCAGTGAAGGAAGTATGGCGTCTCGGTTGCCACAGTCTATGCGAGAATCCACGCACAAGAAATCCACGAGATGGAAAGCTATAGCAAAACAAGTTTTGAGTTTAATTTTTCTCTTTTATTTTTTACAGAGTTTTTTCGTAGTGTGTACCCCAATCATAAGACTATTCCATAAGAGAAGTTGCGTTACACTTATGATGTAGTACTCCTTTATCCCGCGGCGGGAGTTTCAAACTGGCTACCCGCGGGCGCTTGAAAGGAGGCTATTATATTAATAGGCATATCGTCAATGATTTCGGGGCCACTACTAAATATTAGGTTTTCATTCTTCCCTCCGGGACTCAAACCTATAATTGGGATGGAATTTGTGCTGTACTGTACCTAGTATCAGTGCATTACCACAAAGCCCACCGAAACACTAAATAAATACCCTCATTGTTCCCCGATTAAATAGCACTGTATGAATATTCCCATATTCAAAATATGCTACAGGGAGGCAATGCCTAGCGAGTTCATTGACAATAGGTGGCGTTCTGAGAGCGAGGGTCCGAGTCTAGGAGGGGAGACAGTGAAGCACGGCAGCAAGGCAGCTTCAGAGATGGGGCTGCTTCGGGCTGTGAGTGGGCAACTAAGCCCCATATGCATAATGCAAACTTAGGCAAGATGGCAGAGTCTGGCTGCAGCTAAATAGTGCTTCACATGTCTCACCCCCTAGACTGAAAGGAGACCTCACAGGCTTCACCGTTCAATGTACAACGGTTGAACGTACAGGCTCTCAGCCTATGCCCGAGAGGGAGTAGTTGGAATATAGAGAAAAAATAATATGAGCAAAGACAGTGCTGGTTGGGAAGAAGGGCGTCGATTGACTGGGGACAGAGGTGCATGGGGGCTTTTCGTTCGTGGCCTTAGGGAATCACGCTGTCAGGCAATATTACTGTAGATAGAATGTTATGTTATTGCTATATGGATGCTATTATAGTATATTAGTTTGTAGTAATATCCTTTATATTTTCACCAAAATTAGTAGTTTTTCAATGATTTGTTGAAACCTCTTGAAATATGTATGGTGCATTCCTAAAGCATATAAAGCACAAAGTTTCATTTGAATTTCGCGGTTTTCAGTAGTAGGAAGTGCCCAAAATAATGTTTGAAACATACAGTATATGTCAACTAAATTCATGCAAATCTCAAAATGTTGCACAACATTATTGGAAGAAAAATTCCCCAATGTCAATATCCTAACTAATTTTGCAAACGACACATTGATTATATAGGCTAGGTAGCCTATATTTCATATTTGTGCGTCATTACACGTATATCTTAAATTCTGATCTAAATACTATTTCCAATTAGGGCAGAGAAAACCTTGTTAACTTTAATGCTTCCAAAACCCAATTTCTCCATCTATCTACCCGTCAGGATCTCCCAGCGGACTATCCCTTATTCTTCAACAATACAAAAATCAATCCTTTATCTTCTCTCAATATTCTTGGTGTCTCTTTTTCTTCTGCTCTCATTTGGAAGGACCATATTACCAGTCTTGCTAAGGCAGCCTCCCAGAAGCTGGGTGTGCTCAACCGCCTTAGGGGGTTCTTTTCCCCTGCACAGCTTCTTGCTCTGTACAGGGGCATAGTGCGCCCTTGTATTGAGTATTGTTCACATGTGTGGGGAGGTTCCTCTCACACTGCTCTCCTAGACAAAGTTGAAAGGAAGGCCTTTCGTATCATTAACTCCCGTCCACTCACCAACTCTCTGCAATCTCTCTCTCTCCGCCGCAATGTTGCATCTCTCTCGCTATTCTATCGCTACTATAATAATCAGTGTTCCTCAGAGCTATCCCAGTGCATACCACCTCCTTTACGTAGGGCACGTGGTACCCGTCTTGCAACTCAATCCCACCCCTACTGTGCAACTCTCCAACCCAAGAGTGAAACGTTACTCTCAAACTTTCTTCTACTCAACAGCGGAGCTCTGGAACTCTCTCCCAGAATCAGTCTTTCCCTCTTCCTATGACTTAAATTGCTTCAAACTCCGTGTGTCCAGGCATTTTGGCTCGAACGTCCCTTGATTTTGGCCCTGTCACTCTTTCAATTATGGGGGAGGCACTCGCTATAGGCAGTTATGTCTTTTGCCTCCCTCAATCACATAGAAAACAAAAAAAAAATCAGTCCATAAATACTCGAGATGTGGGGTCTAGAATGGCAAAAATTTCTTTAGAAACTACGTGTAGGCTATTTCAAAGTTCAACTCACGAAAATTTTGGTTTATGAAAAATATGTTAGTTTTTTATCCTATTATCGTTTTCTCTTAGAGCGCAGGATTTAGAGAAAACTTAAAACCTGTATTATTTGATGGCAGACTGGCTCATTTGTACTGATATTCGAATTATGTTCGGTGGCTATCTGCTTATGGCTAGAGGGGAAAGGGGGGGGGGGGGGGGGATTTAGGGGGTTAAAATATAGAGTGAATGATATCAAATGCCAAACAGAGTAAAGGTACAGTTGGTCAAAGTTCCAGCTGACCCACCCTCGCTCTGGGGCTCGCAGAATTATCTGGCAATACTGGTGTAGGAAGGAGGTGTGTCTTACAAAGACTGGGATTGGTAGATCTGATTTCGGCTATATCATTGTTAGAACATAATGCTAAACAAGGGAAAGTAAGCTTATCTCAAATAAAAATGCATATATCGCTATGTATGATCCCGAACATTCATCCAAAGTTCGTAGATTTGCTTAAATATTAAAGTTATTATATCCACTGATTGGCAACTACACCAGTATTGCCAGCTAATTCTGCGAGCCCCAGAGCGAGGGCGGGTCAGCTGGAACTTTGACCAACTGTACAATATTCTTCCCCATATATCACATAATGGTCCCTGTACAAACATATTCAGTTGATATCTGAGGTTGGGCGGGGTATGGGGGGGATTGGAGGGGTTAGATGCAGTGAAAATAGAGTGAATTATATCAAATGCCATACAGATTAAGAGTACAACATTGTTCCCCACATATCACATAATGGTCCCTGTACAGACATCCAGCTAGCTTATATCTAGCTGAGGTTGGGGGATGGGGGGGTAGATGCATTTTTTAACATTAAGTATGGGACCAATGTTTTCTTCTTGATCAAAGGAATATTTTATGACAAAAAATAAAATAAAATCATATTTTCTATTGGAAAATGGGGGGCGAAGCTGTGTCTTACCCTAAGTCAACTGGGTACCCGAAATTTGCACCACCCTGTGTTGTGCTAACAAACAGACAGACATATATACAGACACACACTGCGAATATCGACTGCAAAAGTATATGAGGCAGGCATAATAACTCAAGGTATACAAGCACCAAAAATCGTGTTCCCGGACAGCTCAACCAGGAGACCATTTTAACCAGATCTCAACCAGTGCCAAGTCAACCAAAGCCAAATAAATAGGGGTCAAATGGAAGTTCTAACCTATCTTTGCCTAACTAAACCTAACCTAACAATACTGGTTGAGTTGGTACTGGTTGAGAGCTACTGGTTGAAATGGTCTACTGGTTGAGTTGTTCAGTCATTCAAAAATAATTTTATGCTGTGCAATAGTATGAGAGTTGTAGCATATTAATGTGTGTGGGTGGGTGGGATGGGGCAAATCTCCCACCCACCCATTGGGATCAGCCAATAATCTCCGTAAAATGTTATGTCATGTCAGCAACTAACCAAATATTTACTCATGCAGTATCGGTGACGTCCTTTGCATTATATTCTGGCAAAAATTAGATGAGTATATTAAGTTTAGGAAGGGCCTCTAACCATTAAATGGCTACAAACCATCTCAATTATTCCTTTTAGCTACCACAGATTTTTCCTAAGCTGAATACAATCGTGCAATAGTCGATACTATATGATGAAAAGGACGTCACCGGTACTGAAGGAGGTAACTCCTCGAATATCGCGACTATCGAAACAAAATCTTCTCTCAGGGTGGTATTTGGAGAGGATAGGGGGGGGGGGGGGGGCAAGAGGGGGGGTGGGTAGGAAAGGGGGGGGATACAAGAATGGGGGAGTGGAGAGGAGGGGGGGTCCAAGAAGGGTGGAGGGGGGTCCAAGAATGGTGGAGTGGAGAGGAGGGGGGTCCAAGATGGGTGGAGTGGAGAGGAGGTGGGGTTCAAGAAGGGTAGAGTGGAGAGGAGGGGGGGGTCCAAGGTAGGTGGAGTGGAGAGGAGGGGGGTCCCAGATGGGTGGAGTGGAGAGGAGGTGGGGTTCAAGAAGGGTGGAGTGGAGAGGAGGGGGGTCCAAGGTAGGTGGAGTGGAGAGGAGGGGGGTCCAAAATGGGTGGGGTGGAGAGGAGGGGTGGGCGTGAACTCGATACAATGTAGTATCTGCCGCTGCTGGGTACATCACCGGAAGAAGCGTTGCACTAGAATAAAAGGACCTCTACCAAGGAAGAAGTCCGAAATGGTGAAATATTTATGCATAGTATGTAAAGGTGAGCTTGTGTTCAATGACTGGCTCAAGAGTGTTAACTTTGGCAATGAGGCACTGGAGATGGTGGACAAGTTTTGCTACCATGATACCATCTCTGCTGGTGGTGGGGCTGAAAAGTGTTGCCACTCTTCACCATGAGAACACTCCCTCTCCCCTTGAAGGGAAAGGTGTACACTTCATGCGTTAGGAGCACAATGACATATGCTTTAGAAACGTGGCCTGTCAAAGCGGATGATATCAAGAGAATGGAACGCAATGAGATGAGAATGGTGAGAGGGATGTGTGGTGCCAAACTGCAAGATATGATATCAAGTGAAGAGGTAAGGAGAAGGTTAGGTATCAAGAGTATTAGTGATGAGATGCGTACTAGCAGGCTTGGATGGTTTGGACATGTGGAGAGGATAGTTGAGCTAAGGTGGGTGAAAAATTGCAAGTCCATGAATGTGGAGGGAGCTATACCAAGGGGCGGACCAAGAAGGACGTGGGATCGGACCTTGCGGTCTGATCTTAAATCAAAGCACCTGACAAGTGAGGCAGCTCATAAAAGGGTTGCCTGGAACAACGCCATTAGGACGCGAGACCAGAACCTCACTTTGTGTGGAGCACTCGATCTTTAAATTTGTGTATGTATATGTATGTATGTCTAACAATAAGTTAGCTAAATTTGCAACACTGTTTGGACCCAGGAATAGCTCTTCGTAAGTCTTTGCTAATTATATCGAGGGTATCTCTATAATGTAATGTCCCGCAAGCTTAGCATATAGACGCCATCTTAACTTTTGTACTTGCATTGTATATCATATGTAGTTCACTTCATTACTAAGCTTATGGTACTAATCAATATATACTTATTGTATATAATTCTAAAAAAATCTAATATTTATAGGATTTGAATAATATGACAGTTGTTAGGAATTTGTAGCTTTATTAAATAAACTCCAAGACAATCAATATTTCTCTTAGTTAATGGTTCTCGATCCGAGTCAAAATATGTTCAAACTGGAAGAAGTTAAATACCTAAGACAATACAGCACAAAGTTTTCCTTTGGAATTATGTATTCCCATTATAATCTATCTGTATGGTCGCTATTCAGAGTTTGTGTTACCTCGACTTCGGTCTCAAGTCACAGTAACTAGTTAAGCCCCTCAGACATCTATGACGCGATCGTGTCATATGGCGGTATGCCCAAGAGTATCATATGACGCGATCGCGTCATATGAACTTAGTGAAATAGCTCAATAAGTAAGTTATATGACGCATTTGCATCATATTGAGCTCAGTAAGTTAGGTAAGTTAGATCAGAATCTGTCGATTGGTGGCAACTCCAAATACCTCCGACTTCTACAGGTACCTCAGTGTAAGAGAGTGTGTTGTGGGAGAAATACTGGGCGCTCCGCCAACCCGTCAGTAAGTTAGTAACTTATGTCTGGGGTGGTTAATTAACAAAACTTCAATATCATTAGTTAGTTAATGAGTTAATCAATAAAACTTCTTTTCCTCTCAGTAGTTAATGATTCTTGATCCGGGTCGAAATACGTTCAAATTAGGCAAAGTTGAATCCATACGACAACACAAGGTTAACTTGTCCTTCGGAAGGTTTAGTTCCCATTACAAATCTACTTTTACGTCCGCTATTCAGAATTTGACCTACTTCGACTTTGGTCTCGAGTCACAATAACCATTAAATCATAAGGAGAACTTATTCATTTAATAAGGTGCGTCCTTATTTATTTTACGAATCGCGCAATCGATAGCTAGCTCTTGACGAGGTTATATATATAATTGGCTTATAATGCAGTTTTCCTTTTAACAGAAGTTTCCAAATGGGCAGGCAAGATTACCTTTGCCTAGCTATAGCTCCAGCTAAACTCGACTAACCACAATGCTAATCAGACAAGCCCGCATAGGTTGCGGGCGGTTCTACTGTAATTCTATCCCTTAACGAGTCCGACTATATTTATACAGTTTTTGCAAATAGTCTACTCAATTGATATACCTAGTCTGTTTTCAGTAGATTGGGTGGGTATACCTTTGTCTACTGATTACATAAGCTAAGATAAGCTCTCGAAAAGTCTTAGGTAAATGATCTGCACATTTAACTATCACTTAATATTTCTACCAGGTCCTGTCACTATTACTAACTATATAACTCGCTATTCTAACAAAATGAAAACTAACCATCAACTCTGATTATGTTTATTGCATCATTTGTCTGTCTTTCTCTTTTAAGGTCTGCCAAATAAGGCACATCAAGGATTTATCATCACAGGGATCAGTCAAAACATTTCTCTGTTAAAACGTCTCTGCGGGCCCATAAGGGTCCGTTGATAAGATTGTTAAACTGCTTCCATCAGCTTCTTCTCTTCTCTGCTTCTCCACCATCTACCAACTAAGCGCCGGCCAATAAATTCTTCCAAATTCTTCAGTCCCATATGGTTGTGGACAGCTCTGGAGGTGGTGTGCAAGCGGGCTATATGTGTACATGCATCTGGATACTTTAGGTGAATTGACCGGCTTATCTTCTTAGACTCTGTGGAATACTCCTTCACCTGCTCTCAAATATTCAGGTCTCTTGTCTTCTCTTATCTTCCCCAAGTGGTGAGGAGAGATAATATGCTTGGGTAGATTGCCTTTAGAGAGGTGTGTTCTGCTCTGGCCAGTGTCACGGAATAACTCTCCCGTTAGTTAAAATAGGACTTCAGAGGCTATCAACCCTATTGGATTATTAAGCCAGCACACTGTAAGTCAAGAATATCGTCAGGACTGGAACCTCTGCGAGAACTCCAGTCCCTGGACTCTCCCGGACATGCTCACCTCCTTTTATATCCCGGGCTCACGTCAGGCGGCGCACTGATTAGCTGAGACGGGTGGGAGGTGACACAGGTAACCGGGCGGCAGCTTTGAAGTTCTTCCACATTAAATTCCGGTTTTATTTCGCCGTAATAATAGCCCGGTAAAGAATTTTCCAAATTTTTAAGTGGCTGACAGGAGTACTGGCGTGGCACCGTTGTGATAGACTGCTTTTTACCGGAAAATATTATACGGGAGACAACTGAGGGCGATTTAGAAATATGTGATGTCTTATGCGCTTGGGTTTGAAAGTCGGCAGTCTCCGAATGCGGTCTCTGTTTGGCTGTCACGTTGTAGGTGTTGCCGTGACATTCTGGTTTACTTTTAATCTGGTTTTCTTTGGGAAATGCTGCTTGCTGATTGGCGGTTGGAGTTCTTACTTCAATACTATTATTTTGTTCTCGATCACTTGATATATCCAAGTGCATCGATTTTTGGAATACTACATTTGAAAGAGACTGGCAATCATCATGGCACCCAGTGGCCTGAATCCAGGGCGGTAGTATGTTTATATAGGTACCCTTTTGTGCTTCAATGATGTCACTATTCACTCCCAAAACACACAACATTGCTTATATTTAATTATATAAGGAACCAGCCTCCTAGTATTGCACATAGGGATACATTGCACACTGGCAATTCTGATTCTGGGGATATCTGATAAAGTGAACTTTGCTTTTAAATATCTTATGAGAAGTTCCACTCGGAAGCATGAACAAGATAACAAATATCCCTGTGAGAAGAAACAATATTGGCAGTTGAATCATTGGCTAGAGCTGACTACATCCTGATAATGGCAGTTGTTAGTATAAATCCATTTTTCCTCTTCATTTAACAGAAGTATCTTTGGCCATGGGCTAGAAATAACGCCACCATCCATGACTCACACACTTGTGGCCACTTCCCTGGGTCGCAGCCCTTCCCCACACGCAGGATCAACAACACCTTCGTCGGTATGCGAACTTACAGAGCTAAATACAGAAATGAAGGTATATCCAAAGAATGTCCAGTAAAATGTCGTCCAAAGTTACACCAGGACTGGGAGAAGTGTTAATGAATCATTGATGGATTATTAGAAGAGTACATTTTTAACAGTAAGGAGCAGGACTTGACTTCTCTAAAACTGAGAGGTGTATTCCTTATAAATACATTAGGAACGAAGAGATTTGATAACATTTAGTGCTGCATAATTATGAGATGAACTACAATTAATAAGACCAAACATAATGGTACACAACACCTCACTGGTTGATTACTTTACTATTTTCAGATAGTATACTAAAGATCACTACACACAAGTATTGAGAACTGTATTGAATAATCCATATTAAGGAACTTGAATTCAATGACTAGGAGCGGTAATACTTAAATAACGTGAAATACAATAATGTAAAGAACGTAAGTTATTTTATGATTGTACACATTGTTATATGTTCCACTACATACTATTAGTGTGTATGCTGATTGAAGATACAGTTAAAGTAGTTACCGGTATTCATTATGTGTTAGTTGTGATGGGGATCTGCCATAAAGAATCAATTGGCCGTAGGCAGATTCCTCTTTCTTATGTGATTATGTTATTATTTTTTTTTTTTTCTTTTTTTTTTTTTTTTTTTTTAAGTTGCCGTAGTCTCTCTCCAGTGCCTCCGGGTGTTTTGTGTGGATTCATCTTGCTGGTGTTTCTGCACCCTGGTTGGAGACTTCGGCATCTCATATAAAACTAAAGTCACTTTGTTCCGGACATATTGTTCCTCTATGTACACGGCCCATTTGTGGTGGAAGTATAAGAGAGCCACCATAAATGGTCTGTGTACATCCTATCATAATATACTCAAGATGTTCATTGGTCTCTCTAAATATGAAAGCACTAGTATGGTGTGCACACTGTTGGATGTGCAGTGCTGTCGGGCTGTCATCAGGAGACTGGTGTACAGCTTTTCGCAGCGACTGCAATCCTCCAGTAACACGCTGATTGTAGCTCTTTGGTCTAGTGATCATATCTATGAATCCCGTATTATATCTCACTGGCAGAAGCTGCTGCACACATAGTATGTACTGTAATGTAATATATAGGTCTAATTGAACTATGAGCAATGATCTGTGCAATAGGTGTTAACCAACATTGAGCAATAGCCTTAGTTAGCCTATCTGTGTTATATTGTGACAAAATGTGATATGTGCTCTATTCTGTAAATAGGCCTACTGTATTTTTTATTTTATTGTGTCTTTATTAATATATCTTTGTGTATAATTATTATCTGTGCTCTGACGAGAAGTGTATGTGATATGGACCATTAGGTCGTACTGTATTTATACTGTATCTATCTTATGTGTCTGGAATAAAGAATTATTATTATTATTATTATTATATAATAATAATAATGTTATTGTGTTAGAAACAGTATTTGCAATCATTTATAAGGTAAAAGTAAAACAAATATTTAGGCCATAGTTTGCTTTTAGCTGAAGAAATTAATCACTTTATAGCGGTTCATTTCTTCAGTTAAAAGCAGACTAAGGGCATTATCTATTAAATTCTTCTTTGTCCTGTATGACTAACTATAGTGTTGAGTGTGTATTCATCAACATTACCATGCCATCATAAATACTACTCCAGTTTACCACTCTACTACCATCATCATTAAGTCCATAGCCAACAGCAAAATGGCGAGACAATAGGATGGTTATAATTCTAGTAAGTGTATAATGAATCCCAAGTAGGTTTTAGTGGAGATAAACTTTGAGACAATTGAATATATCAGGTAACATAGTGATGGCTCCTGTCTCGGGCATATTAGGGAGTGGTTTCACCTGGAGGTATAGATAAAACATATTACACTCTATCACATTAATTAATTTTACGAAAATGGATGTCCAGTGGAGTTGATGATCATTCCGTAATATTATGGTTAAGAAGGGAATTCTGCATTTTGCTTCACTAATTATGGGATATTTAATTGAGTTTGAAAATCCAATTATTTTTCACTAGTTCCCTAAAAAAATAATAGGCTATTAACCTGAATATTTCCTTACGGTAATAATGTTGCTCGTTCCATTACCTTTCACTGTTTAATGGAAGAGATAATAGAGTTATATTGTTCTGTAAGTTACCATTGCTGTGGTAACAATACCGAAAGAATTCATTTATTAGACTTAAACTATTTATGGGTGTATCACACAATCCAATAGTTCTTGAACTAACCAAGGGTTCTCATCTCAACACGACGGTGAGGTCTTTCTACTCTTCCCGAGGAGAGAGAACGCTAACATTTTGGATAAGTTTAGTTTTGTTCCCAGTTATATTTTGGGGTTAGATAGAGTAAATGGAACAATGTTAATGTGTTGTATGCAGTTGGGGTTCATGTAACGGTATGTACTTATAATTATGTACAACCAATACTTGTAATTTTACCTGGGGAAAGAAATATGATAATAAAATTGACTCTTGTATTTTCGAATACCTTATTGTGAAACTTAGTTAAGACAGTGACCCACATCAGCGAACCCACTGCTAATGGTTATTTATATATATATATATATATATATATATATATATAATTTTATTTTTATTATTTGGTTTTATTATTTTTACGACGACTCGTGCCAAGTTTGTGCGATTGTACTGCGAATATCACACAAATTTTGTTCAAAGTAACTGCAAATATTGCGACGCATGGCGACAGGGTGCAGGCGAATGTGTGCTAATGTTGTGCAAGGAATTGGTGAATAGTGCAATACCTTGGCAAATGCCAGCGATGATTGTGCAAGTGTGGTGCGATGGTACTTCGAATTTGTACGAGTGTTGCAGGCATTTTGGCGAATGGGTTTTCATGGAGCCGAGATGTCATGAATGTAGGTGAATGAGCGGAACAGGGGGCCTGGGTATAAATAGGAAGGCCAAGAACCTTTTCGCATCAAGGAACTGGAGTTCCCGATAAGAGGCTCCAGTCCTGACGCTATTCTTGACTTGCAGTGTGCTGGCTTGATAATCCAGAAAGGTTGTTAGCCTCCGAAGTCCCATTTTAACTAACTTTTCGCATCATTGTCATTCACATCCTCGTCCCTCCAACACAATGAGCCTGCTGCCGCGGCCCGAAATCATAGCAAGACTGAAGCTGTCATTGGCGTTGGAAGTAGAGGAACTGGAGATCAAGTACCTCTTTCAATTAATGAAAAGGAGACAGGAGAAGAGGAAACAACAAAGAAAATGGGCAATCTGGGTGAAGCCGTGGCTGCTCAAGCAACCAATACAGGGACAAAGACATTTTGGAGATTACGGTCGAGAGGTTATTTTATCACAGTTTGTCTTCCAATTTACGCTGCAGGCAAATTTAATTGGGAATGTGAAAACTCGCTCATCTTTAGTAACTCATTCTATGACTATTTTCACAATCAATACATGATCAAAGTAAACTAATAATTGATCAACTCTGCGAAAGCAGAGTTTGGTATCGCCCCCCGTATAGTGGGTACCACCGGAAAAAAATTGGCGTCGTCGTCGTCCATCTGTCCCGGAACTCCTCCTAGACCGTTGGACGGATTTTCACCAAATTTCACACAAACATTTGTTGGGTGAATGCGAACGTCGGTAAAAAAAAAAAAAAAAAAAAAGACTTTTCATTTGTGCAATAGTTATGATTTTAGATCCAAAATATGGTTTTACCTCCCCTTCCCCCCCAAGTTATGATGATGGCGTTCTGTGTGTGTGTGCCCCGTAGGGGCACACACAAAGAACGCCATCGTTCTGGGGCCGAAAATAACTCCCACCGTATTTGCTAGGTTAAGTTAGTTTAGTTGTCATTAGAAGTGATGGTAGTAATAGTGGGGATGATGGTATTAAGGTAGGTTCACACATAGGCGAGTCGGAGGGCGAGGCCAACGCGAGTCACACTCGCCGCAAATCGCCGTTGATGGAGCCCGAACCCAACGCGAGTAGCAGCTGATGCGAGTAAACACGCATAGAACACGAATTTAACACAAATTTAACACGAGTTTACACGAGTTTACGCGAGTGTTGGCGAGTTTAACACGACCCCAACACGCACCGCCAAAATTTGAAAAATAATGGTCAAATTCCAGGGTACGAATAGTGCGAGTCTACATGAGTGTCACAGGAGTTTACACGAGATGAACGCGAGTCTACAGGAAGTTAACAGGAGTGTATATTCTATTTAATTTATATCTTTTATTTATTTATATTTCATGTTGGATATCAATCTGTATATTATTATTTGTCATCATATAATTATCCTTTGCATATATTCCACATCATTATTATTATGTATGGGTAGGAGGGTGGTGGGAGGGTGGTTTGGGGGATGGTGTGGGGAAGGTAGAAGCGTAATTGACTCATGTTACAAATATGAAGCCGATTGGTAAGGTAGTTTCGCAACCACGGATTTTCCTTTTTTTCCTTATCTTCGTACGGATACGCTGGAAGTGGATGGTGGGAGGCGGTTGGGGGTGTGGTGGGGGGAAGGCAGAAGGGTAAGGGACTTGTCACACAAATATGGAACCGATTGGTGCAGTCGTTTCGCTGCTACGATTTTTGTTGATAACATAAACAGACTCGTGTGACACTCATGTAGACTCGTGTGACACTCCTGTAGACTCGTGTGACACTCATGTAGACTCGCGATCATCAAATTTCTAAATAGTACAACGTGACTGTCACGCGAGTCTAAATGAGTGTCACACGAGTCTACAGGAGTTTACGCGAGTTTACGCGAGTCGGCGTCCTACTCGCACTGGACTCTCCAATTTTTATGTCTGCACAAAAATTTTGGCCGCGTTCGCGAGTGTACGCGGTCCACCGCGAGTCCAAGAGTGTCGGCGAATTTGGGATAATCATTGGCGAGTGCAAAAAAATCATCACTCGCGTTGGAGTTGCGCTCCGACTCGCCTATGTGTGAACCTACCTTTAGTAGTGATGATGGTGATAATAGTAGTACTGATGGTTGTAGTTGTATTGATGATGAAGATGGTAGTGATGATGATGACAGTCGTAGATATGATGGTGACAGTACTAGTAGTAGTGATGATGGTGACAAGTAATGATAATAGTTGTAGTGATAATGATGACAGTAGTGATGATGGTAGTGAGGATGGTGACAGTATTAGTGATGATGGTGAGTAGTAGTGATGATGGTGAAAGTTGTAGTGATGATGACCGTAGTTGTTATGATGAGAAAAGTAGTGATGATGGTAAGAGTAGTAATGATGAATATAATAGTAGTGCTGATGATATTAATGGTGATAGTGAATAGTAGTGATGATGGTGACCTATCGCAGAGTTGGGTATGCCGTTTTGATTTTGAGCAAAACGGCACTTCTACTTTATTATAATCTACATTTATACCTAGGAAGAAGCCTCTATATATTTATTTACAGAGCAGCCTCAATCGCAAGTTTTACATTGGTGTCGTGATTGTACAGCTATCTTTGGACAGTTTCACATTGGTGTCGTGATTGTACAGCTATCTTTGGACAGTTTCACATTGGTGTCGTGATCGTACAGCTATCTTTGGACAGTTTCACATTGGTGTCGTGATTGTACAGCTATCTTTGGACAGTTTCACATTGGTGTCGTGATCGTACAGCTATCTTTGGACAGTTTTACATTGGTGTCGTGATTGTACAGCTATCTTTGGACAGTTTCACATTGGTGTCGTGATCGTACAGCTATCTTTGGACAGTTTCACATTGGTGTCGTGATCGTACAGCTATCTTTGGACAGTTTTACATTGGTGTCGTGATCGTACAGCTATCTTTGGACAGTTTCACATTGGTGTCGTGATCGTACAGCTATCTTTGGACAGTTTTGCACTTCTGTACATAAATTGTTATTATAGTGAACCCATAATTACATCAAAATTAATTTGTGAAGTACACTGTATCGACAATATTTAGATCGCATGAGCACACATTTGGATCCTGCTATCTCTTAGTTTATGAATATTCGGATTATACTTTTAATGATTGCAATAATAGATCTATCTGTACTATATAATGTAATCATTCTTTGAAATGTACATGCTTGTGGAGTTTTATATACGAAATATAAACCCTTTCAGTACCGGTGCTACTATAAGACTTGTATGGCTACTATTAGACGATTTTATTCAGTTTAACAAAGACCTCGAGCAATTAACAGGCTTCGAACTATCTCCAACTTTCACTACCATCGTAATATCAGTTTGCCAGTCCTCGCTTATGAAAGGATGTGTGTTCAAGCCAGAGGTGATATGGAAGATGAAATTCAACCAAGAAGTGGTGTTCTTTCATATGTATTTTGAGATAGCTAAATACCAGGTACGAATGTGAGAATCATATCGTGTTATACAATATAACTTCTACTTAATGAGCGAACAGTTTAATTCATTAACCCGTACAGTACCGGTGACGTACTCTTCATTTTATTCTGGAAACTATTAGACGATTTTATTCAGCTTAAGAAGGACGTCTGCCCATTAAAATACTATGTAATATCTCAATTAATCCTTTTAGCTACCATGTATCCTTCTTAAGCTTCATATAATCGTCTAAATGTAGTTAAATTAAAAAGACGTCGCCGGTACAAAAGAGGTTACGTAATCACGAGTGGGTGAGCGATAGTGAGCCTGTAACTTTGAAGAAATCGGCCTTCCACCGGGACTTTATTATATCGCTAACTATATATATAACTTGAAGGGGGTCTGGGTGGTCAGTTTTTATTTTGAAGGAAGTCAGGGAAGGCGGTTGAAATGCTGGGCGTTAGTAATTTCTCCTTACAATTAAGGGAATTTAAGCTTCTCGAAAACATCTGGGCCTGGCGTAGTTTCGATCCCAGGTCAGCAGGCATGCCAGACTGCCACTCTAACCACTGTGCTAGCTCGGACGTAAAATAGCAATACAATCTTAGTTTTATTGGAAGAACTAGGTGATAGTCTCGTGGAGGCTATACCTACACACGTGTTGAGTTTATTAGACTTACTCCAATGACTATTTTACGTATTCCTGGACGTCAACTCGGCTAGTTCTGTGGCTGCGGAATTTTTGGGTACAGGGTTACACAAGTACCCACTTTGGAAACCTGCTTGTTTTCTTGGCTGATTTGAATCTAGTAGTAGTAGTAGTAGTCGTTCCCAGTCTGCCTGGCCGAACAACTCCTAGCTCCTAAGGAAGGCCACGGCCGAGACCGGGTTTGCCCACAAAGTTCTCAAGGAGTGTGTGTAGTGTTGTGGTTGTGTGCGTGGTTGTGTGTTATGCAGTCTTCCGTAATGTGTTTGATAGTGTGCAATGTTGCGTTACAACCCGGACAAGTGTCCTAGAAAGAGTCATCCAGCCTCTTCTGATAACTCAGAATGGCTGGATGGTGTTCACATCGCAGCCTAGCCAGGGGGAATCTGTCCTCACAGGAAAGGAGGGATAGACTTCATATAGTGCATGTACTGTAGCTGAGTGTTGTCTTTGTGTGACCGGATAGATCGGTGGGGGATTTCAATATGGATATACTTCTGGAGGCTGGTTTGGGGTGGGCAAGGAGGGAGTGAAGACAATATTTGTGCATAATAACAAGTGCTAACTGTTGTTTTGAAGTTTCTTGGTGTGTGTGGATATTCTGCCATGTAGTGTAGTGTTGGTTTGTAGAGGCTGAGGCAATAAAATGCGTGCCTCTCATTATTCATATCAAGGTGATCTTTGATGTTGAGGGCTTTGGCTTCCAGGTGTAGGTGGTCTGTAGGTTTGGTAGCTGTGCATCCAATGATTAATTTGAGGGCTTTGTTCTGTATAGTCTGTAGGATTTTGTGATGTGTTTCAGAGAGGTTAGAGGCCTAAGCAGGGCTAGCATATTCCATCACTGAACAATATATTGTGTATATACTCTGGTGGTAGATTCTTTCTGATGTCCAAATGCTGTATGGGCAAGTGACTTGAGAGCATTTAGTCTTGGTGTCCGTTTGTTTTTTATGCTTGTAATTGTATGTTACACCATGGGGATTGTGTGTGTGTGTGTGTGTGTGTGTGTGTGTGTGCGCGTGTGTTATGGGGATGTTGTTTAAGGTGAGGTGAGGGATATGACTATGTTCTACTATCCAGTTTGTGAGAAGGGTTGCTGTAGATTAGGCTGGGGGTAGTTTGAGTCTGTTTGCGGTGAACCAGTTGTGTAGTGTGTTGAGGTATGGTTGGAGGAGTTGTGCGGCTGTGTTTGCGTCTCGATGTGTAGCCTACATGTGAGTGTTCTATCATCTGTGCAAGAGGCTGTGTGTATCTGGGGTGTGTGGGGTATTGGTAGGTCGTGCATGTATAGGTTGAAAAGTGTTGGTGACAAGACGGATCCCGGAGGGACTCCGTTTGTGAAATTTCTGATGTTCGATGACTGGCCAGCAAATCATACATGAACACATCTGCCTGCTAAATAGTTGGCCAGCCATCTTTTTGTGTTATTGTGCATGTTTGTGTTGAGAATTTAGTTTGTAAACTTGTGGCGGAGAAGGGCATCAAAAGCTTTACTAATGTCAATTGTAACGAGAAGTGTTCTGTGCGGTGGCCTAGCTGAATTGATGCCATCAAAAACTTTTGTGTGAAGTCTGTAAGAAGGGTGTTTGTGGAATGTAGTGGCCTAAAGCCGTGTTGTGATGTAGCTAGGGGGATGTGAGGTGTGGTTACTTGTAATATGAGGCGTTTGGTAACTTTTGAGGGGGTGCAAAGGTGAGTGATTGGGCGGTGTGAGGAGGGTAGCGTGGGGTCTTTGTTCGGTTTGAGGATTGTGATGATGACTCCATGCTTCCAGATGTTGGGTATTATGTTGTATGAACAGCTGTAGTTTGATATGTTGGCGAGTGCTTGAATGCCTTGTGGTCTTAGGTGTCTAGGGTGTATGATACTTATTTTGTCTGGGCCACAAGCGGATGAGCGTTTGAGGTTGTTGATGGTGTGCTTTGTCTAACTGCTAATGAATGGTGCATAGTCAAGGTCTGTAGTGAATTGTCTGTAGTTTTCGATGGATGACTCCTCGATTGTCACGGTGGAGGTTAAGATGGCTGATTTGTGAAAAAGGATTGATGAGAATGTTTGCTTATGGTTTGTTTGAAGGTATAGTGTCTGCTGTTGTGATGGCAGCATGTGATTGTGTTGTGTTGCTGTTGGAAAGCGTCACTAGTCTTTTGTAGAGTTTTCTGTTTTTTATTTAGTGATCAAGTGTTTGGAGGGATCTATTCCAGTTTAGAATTTGTTGTTCTAGTTACTAGTACAGTATGTAGTTGTTATTTGAGTGTTTAGTGCTTGCATTTGTTGTGCAGTGTCCTGTGTGTGTCGCGTTGTCTGATAAGGTCTATAATTTCTGGTGTAAAATTGGGGTTGTGTTGCTTTAATTCTATTTTCTCTAGGGATATGTTTTTTGTCTAAGTTTTGAATAATTGTATTGAAAGAGTGTACGGCATTGTTGATGTGTGTAATAGGTGTACTCTTTAGAGTTTCGATCTGTTCTTCTGTTTCAGTTGTGAAAGCTTCCCAGTTGGCTCTTATATTATCATTGTATGTGTATCTGTGGCCAGCTGGGGTGAGTCTGGTTTTGGTGGTGATGAATCTAGTGTTCTACCTATCCGGTTGGTGACTATTTTAGTGAATAGTTTATACAAAACAGAAGCAAGCTATTTGGTTGATAGTTTTTCAGGTCTTTATCATCTCCTTTTTTGTGAATGAGATTAATGGTGTCAGTATTCCAAACCCTAGGAACCTTTCGACACTACAAACATATTGTGTATAGTATGGCTAGTTTGTTATACTGCATATACTGTACATATATACAGTATATATATATATAATAGATATATATGTATATATATATAATAGATATAATAGATATTGTGTATAGTATGGCTAGTTTGTTGTATATATATATATATGCGTTACAAACTTACTATGTCATTTGGAAAAGATTATACAGGCCACTGATGAGAAACTAAATACTGACAATTTATTTGGACTGTGCAAAGGCTTTTGACCGGGTCCCACAACAGAAGTTGCTATCCAAGGTACACTCTTATGGTATTAGAGGGGATAATTTATATTATATTAAAATTAAAATGGTTAGATGCATTTTTGGGGGGACGATTTCAAAGGGTCAAGGTCAGAGCTGGAACTTCAAATTGGCTACCAGTGGTCAGTTGAGTGCCTCAGGGCAGTGGTATTGGGTCCTGTACTGTTTTGCATTTATATTAAGGATTTAGTTGCAGAGTTGGAGTCTAAAGCTAGTCTGTTTGCTGATGATGCTAAGGTTTTTAGAATAATTGAGAGTGACAATGATATTGAAGCTTTACGTAGGGACAAGAGAAGGATGGATGATTGGACTGACAGATGGTTTTTATCCTTTAATATACAGAAGTGTAAGGTGATATGCATGTTGGTAGGAGTAATGCTAGAGCTGATTATAGCCTCAGAGGTGAAGCATTGGGAATGACTGGCTTGGAAAAAGACTTGGGGGTGCACATATCAGACTTAAAACCAGCACAGCATATAAATAAAATAGTCGCAAAGCAAACAGCAGATTGGGTATTATCAAAAGACATTTTGAGTTTTTGAATGCTGAAATTTCCGTGGCTCTATACCTATCCTTGGTTAGACCATTGTTAGAATATGGCGTTCAGTGTTGGTCACTTTTTTAATTAAAGATTTAGAACAGTTGGAAAAAGTTCAGCATAGAGGAAATAGGATGATCCCAGAATTTGCTGGCCTATCATATGAGGAATGGTGTCAACAGTTAGGTATTCAAACTTTAAAGGATAGAAGAATTAGAGGTGATATGATTCAGACATTTAAATTTGTGCATGGCTTTGAGAACATTGATCATACGAGGTTCTTTAAACTTAGTTCAAACTCGCTTAGAGGACACAGTCTCAAATTGGAACGCCTGAGCCATTGGAGCACTTACTTAACCCTTAATTAGCGGCTCACCACATAAGTCGAGTTAAATAAAGCTGGACTATGTGGCGGCGCTCGACATAGGTCGAGTGGCAATTTCAGCACGTAATGTTGCTGAGAGAGAGAGACAAGTGGTGGCAGGAGAGTAGCGAGCGTATGACTGCTCCAGACCACCGCGGCGAACATACTGACACGAATCCCAGCTCCCTCCTCCCTCGCTATATAAGGAATTGTATCGGGAAAGTGGCTAATTACATGCTTTTTGCACTCGCGTTGCACGGTTATTGCAAGAAAACTAGCCATCATAAAAGGATCGTTATGGTGTCATTCGAAAGCTCTGTTTATGCCCTTTCAGGGATAGGTACTTGTTTTACGTTCCGAGTCTTATTTAGGCATGAAAATGATCACGTAAACAGCCCTATTTTGGCTAAAAACACCCCGCTGGGCGGTACATATAAATAAACCGCATAGGCCGCTCGTAAGGTGTTAAGAGGTAAAATTTTCTTTATAAGAGTAATAAAACGTTGGAATGCCCTGCCCGAATGAGTAGTTACATCAGGATTTTGACACATGTGGAGGAGTGATACAAAGTATGGGGGGGAATTATCTCACTGAAACAAAAACAAAAATTTTTAAAGTGCTGCTGGGGCCTTTTAAAAGTTTTTTTTTAGGCCTTGGCTCATATGAGGATGCTCGCCTTCGCCCAGTACGGACTCATATAAGGGCACTCGCCGTTTATTGCTTAACTTGAAATAAATAAATGTTGGAGGTGGGAGTCTATACAAGAAGACTTCTTCTTACTCCCCCACTATATAAGATTAGGTAAGCACGATTAGGCAAGTACTGTATATATATCTTTAATCGATCTAAACTCTAAAAGTGTGTAGTGAATTGGTAATAAAGGAATAATCTCGTATCATTCCTCAGTACATGCCCCCAACACACTGTGGAGTGATGTAAATAAAAGGGGTGCGTATGTGTGAGTGTAAGTGTTTAATCTTGAGTCGGCTAATAATTGTGCATGAATGCATGATCTGTGTTGCGAGGTTATAAAATATATAGAGCTTTAGTCTGCCCTAAAATGTAATTTTCTCTATTGCGCAAGTGCTAAAGAAAACTTATAATTTAACAGTAACCATTTTAATTAATGTTCATGTTATTTTATTTTAATCATTAATATGCTGCTGTGAATATAATTATTTGTATGTTTTATGTTATACATTTGTTTAAGTACAATTTTACAAACACAACACTACATAATAGCGTGTGTAAAGTTATGGTCCATCATCTCGATCAATGATCTCTATATTTTCCTACAATTTCCCAAGATGCTACTTAGTTACTTTTTTTTTTTTTTTTTTTTTTTTTAAAAGACCTCCGTCTACGTATTGTGAAAAACCTATTATCCTCCGGCAAATTACGGGGTGAGTGAGTTGAATCTGTCTCGACAAGACGTTCGTAAATCTACTCCGCAAAAAACATTGAACGAAGTACATATAACTCGGCTTAACTGAATTCAACAACATTTTGTTCTTATAAATTGACAATTTACGCAAATGGCAAACCTGAGGGTAGAAAAGACCTATTTGGCACCCGCAATGAATGATCTTGTGTTCACCCGCAGTGCCATAATGGATGATGTACAACTATTAAAGGTTCTGGGACGAGGAAGTAGTGGCGAGGCCTCCCTTGTTAGTTATAAGAGAGAGGTACTGTAGTATGTATGAAGACAAGTTCGAAGGATTCAATGTTGGAGGCTGAAGCTATGTGCTGTGTCAACGGTGCTAGAGGGACACCAAAACTCTTGGCCTTTAGTGACGACTGGTCTGTGTTGGTCATGGAGTACATCCGAGGAGTAACTTTGTTGGAATTCGGCGAAAATGCAAGTCCAGAAGATTTATCATCCGTTGTTTCTAAAGTCAAGCAACAGCTCCAGCAGTTACACCAAGCTGGATTCGCCCACAATGATCTCCACAGTGAAAATGTTCTCGTAAGTGGCCCTCCTAGGGAGTTAACTGTAAGGCTTATCGATCTAGGCTACGCTAAGCCATTAGTGAGCGACGATGAAGCTTATGACTGGTATAGAGCAGATATTATGGTATTCTAAATCAATAATAGTTTCATATTCTTTTGCTCCTTTGTTTCGTCCCATTCCTTTGGTTATTTTAACCCTTTCAGTATTTGAGGACATTTTTTTGCACTATATTTTGGCTACCATTACACACAAATTTTTGCAAGTTAGGAAAGATCTATAGGACTAAATGAGGTACAAGCAATCTCATTTAGCTCCCACAAGTTTTTCCTAAACTGAAAACAATTGTGTAAAAACAGCCAGAACAAAGTGTCAAAACACATCCTAATACTCAAGGGGTTAATTCGTTTGTCCAATTAGTTCAGCAATTACATGCTGTATCGCCCCCTGCAGCTATCGTTTTTTACTTGGTCAGCCTGTATACATATTAGTAGAAACACGCTTTTGGTCGGAACATTTTGTGTTGCCCTGTACCCGAAACTCCCGCAGCCACAAAACTACCGGAGTTGACGTCTGAGAATTCGTAAAATAGTCATTGAGAGTACCGTAAGTCTAATAAAGTCTCCATGTGTGTAGGTATAACCTCCACAAGACTATCACCTGGTTCTTCGAATATAATAGAACTAAGTTTGTATTCCTATACTAGGTACGAGGTAGTACAGTGGTTAGAGCTGGAGTCTGGTATGCCTGCTGACCTGGATTCAAAACCGCGCCAGGCCCAGAGATTTGTAAGGAAAATTTGCTTCTCACCCAGCATTTCAGTAGTTTTGTTAACCTAGGGGATAAACTAAGATGCTGTACATTGCTCGAAAATAGAAAACGCAAGTAAGACACTTACTAAACTACCCGAATTGACGTCTGGGATAACGTAAAATAGTCGTTGGTGGAGAAGTTTAATAAGCCCACCACGTGAATCAGCTACCACGAGACTATCACCTGGTTCTTTCAAGGACAAATAAGGTTGCTATCCTATTGTACGTCTGTGGTAGTACTGTGGTTAGCGCGCGAGTTTGGCAAGCCTACTGACCAGGGTTCGAAACTACGCCAGTCCCAGAAATTTTCAGGAGGGTTAAATTCCCTTCCCGCCCAGCATTTCAATAGTTAAAAAAAAATATATTAACTCCCCAAAACGTCGGACCAGATACTGTAAACTGTTTCTTGATTTGTAAAGGAAACATTTCAACTATTCTGGCTCTGCAGGATTTTAGTCTCACGTGTTAATAAATAGCAACACACAATCAATTTAGGCGGTGTCACACGAGCGCCTTTTCTAGCAATTCTCGAGTAAGTTTTTTATCGTAATATTTTGAGGCTCTTTCACACTGGAATCGGAAACTAGACTGAAGGTAGATTATGGTAGGTGGCTGATTTCTGATAAAAGTTAAATTTTGAAGATACCAGACTACTATTGGCCGTAAAAATTGACAGAAAAGGAAGTCGCTTAGCATCGCCTTAAGATTGATCAGAATTCAGCTATTTAACATAATTTCTATTCAATCTATTTTTTTTATTGCAATGCTAACGAGCCTTTAAATATTACGAAAAATAATTTGTTCATAGAAAATTAACGAAAAAAGCGCTGGCGAGACGTTGGCTTTAAAATAGTGTCACGTGTGCATGATTAACAGCTACATGTATTGATCATTTAGGTCGCTACTTTCGGGAGTCTTTTTCGATCATGGGGGGACTTTCAAATATTCCAAATTAATAGTAAATATAATATTTAATACTTCCGCACTCACAAACGCATTCTATATTGGAGACTAATTCAAATAATTATTAAAACGTTCATAGACAAACTAACAAAATTTCCACTCAACAAGTAAACTCTGGAACTCTGGAACTCAATCCCTCAATCGATCTTTCCCTCATCCTACGACTTAACAGTACAAGACAGTAAACAAACATCGACGTTGTAAAACATTATTAATTATTATGGGTTCTCCAATGTGTTATAATCCTAAATAACATAAATAATAAAGTATAGAAGCTGACATTAACGCCTTACGAACTGGCCCGTCAGTAACTTCTACCTGGCAAGCGGGTGGTTTTACCCTAAACGACCTAGTTTCCGTGCTCTTTTTCCTGCATAAACAAGAGCCAGAGCGTAATACAATTATGTATCCCTGAAAGGGCATTAATTGAACTTTCCAATTACACCAGAACCATCCTTCTACAACCACTGGTTCTCTTGCAACGATCGTGCAACACTAAGGAAAAATTGCTAAAATAAGGTAATTTCCTTACATAATTCCCTGTCTAGCGAGGTAATGGGTAAGGATGAGTGAGGAAGGGAGGTTAGTTGCGGCGCGGGGACGTGCCGGGCGGTCAGAGTGAACCTACGCTCCTCCCACCGCTCATCTCTCTCTCAGAGCCAATTATGTGCTCAAATTGCAGACCGCCTTAAGTCGGGCCCCGCCACATAGTCCTTGGTTCTCTAGACCGACTTAAGTCCGGCCCCGCTAAAGAAGGGTTAAATAAAGCTGATGGTAAATTGAATCCCTTAACCCCTTCTGTACCGGCGACGTTCTTTTAATTATATTCTGGCAACTACTAGATGATTCTATTCAGTTAACCCCTACTGTACCGGATGATACAGTAATAAAAGTCCCTCCAGTCCCAAGCAATATGGCAAGATAGAACAACCTTCCACCCCAAGAGATGAAGGAATACTGGCTCTCCCAGCCTTCAGAGGGTTGGATACAAGCTGAGAAGTGTTGCCATAGCGAGAGCAGTGCTCAAACGGTCGTGGTACCAGGCACAGCCTGATACAGGCAGTTACAAGCAAAGTACATTACTGACAGCTCCCAGCCATCGCTGGGACTGGGGAGTAACTTATTTACTGACGACTCCCAGCCGTCGCTGGTATTGGATGGGTTAAAGAAGGACGTCTACCAATTACAAGACTACCGACTCTTACAAATCATTCTAAACTGCACAAAAATTGTCCAAATATAGGCCTAGCTAGAGTATAATTTAAATGACGTTGCCAGTACAGAAGGGGTTAATACCCTTTGCAGGTCCCGTTACACTTTTATTTTCTGTTTCTGGCTATTATTGATCGATTCTATTGATATAAGAAGAGGTATATGGAAGTCAGAGGGTTAATGGAGATAGGCCTATTCTTTACTATTATAATTCCCACAGATCCTTCCTAATCTTTATATTATCGTGCAATGATAGCTAGACAACAGAACAGAAAGGCGTAATGGGACCTTCATAGGGTATTATCCCATTCGTAGCGGGGCCCGACTTAAGTCCGTATCTAAAAACCTGGACTATGTGGCGGGGCCCGACTTTAGTCTGTGCAATTTTGGCGCAATATTGGCTACGAGAGAGAGACTAGCGACGGGAGGAGCGTAGGTTGCCTCATGACCGCTCGCCACGGCTGCCGTGGGCCTACTGACATCTACTCCACACACATCTACCCTCCCTCCCTCGCTACACACGTGATTATGTAACGAAATGACTGTATTTTAGCGATTTTGCCCTTCGGTTGCACGATCGTTGCAAGACAACCAGTGATCGTAGAAGGATGGTTCAGGTGTCATTGGAAAGCTCAATTAATGCCCTTTCAGGGATACATAATTGTATTACGCTCTGGCTCTTGTTTATGCATGAAAAAGAGCACGGAACAAGGCCATTTATGGTAAAAACCACCCGCTGGGCGGTACGTAGAAATTACCGCCTAGGCAGCTCGTAAGGTGTTAAGAGATTCTATTTATCATCAGCTTTATTCAATGTCAGCTTCTATACTGTATTATTGATGTTATTTAGGATTATAACACAATGGAGAACCCATAACAATGAATAGGCCTAATGTTTTACAACGTCTATGTTTACACTCTTGTACTGTTAAGTCGTAGGATGAGCGAAAGATAGATTGAGGGATTGAGTTCTAGAGTTTACTGTCAAAATGCGTCATAACCTTCGAAGACTTAACAGCTGCTTACTCACTAGCTAACGGGAAAATATGAAACTGCAATATCTATACGTTCTAATATTTTCAACTATTCATAATAAACAACATATTTCGCTACACAATATTCGTAATAACCAAGTAAGCAAGATGAGGTCAGGGCAATTTACCGACAACTGGAAAAAAACAGGCCATAGTAATGTTCAAATTTATTAAACAGTTTTAAGAGAAATGTAATAATAATAGAAGTTTCTGATGGATAATAAGCATGTTGAATTGGGTTTTATGGATTTATAAATGTACTACAGCCGTAATTTAGCTGGTAATTATTCTGCTAAATATCGATGTCTACGGCTCCAACTTCCTTGTAGAACCAAACTCGCAAGTGGCCAATTACCCAAGTACCGTACCCCTTTAAGGAAGCCCACCTCGCTTTTTTTCTCTTTCTCTCGCTCTCTCTTTGGCTTGTATCCATTCGGCCCCCTTCAGCCTACCGTTTTATGAAGTTTACCCCCATTCAGGTGTCAATATTTTCCTGGCGAGTGGTAGCGAGCCCGCATAACTTATATATATATTTTTGTTTTGACAGCAAGCTAAATTCGTACATTTTTCGATAGAAAAATGTCTCCGGCAAAGCCGTATTTCTCCATACAATGCTGGCTCGCTATCACTCACCAGGAAGAAATCGACACCTGGATGGGGATAAAAGTTTTAAAACAGTTGGCTGAATGGGGCCGAATGGATACAAGCCAGGGAAAGAAAGAAAAGGAGAGAAAGTTAAAAAAAAAAAACAGTGACCCCCCTTAACATACTGTAGCAGGACCAAACATCTGATCTTGTTGAAATAGGAAGTTAGTGGTGGAGAGTTAGTGGTGGAGAGTTAGTGGTGGAGAGTTAGTGGTGGAGAGTTAGTGGTGGAGAGTTAGTGGTGGAGAGTTCACAGGTGAAGTATGTATGGAAGTGTAGAGATTGATCAAAATAAACTTAGAAAAGTAGACAGAATGAAACTATCCACCATTTGAGGAAGAGCACTAAAATAACACAAATAAAAAAAGACCCCCCCCCACAATCAAGAAAAGGAAAACCCTCGAAGAACAAGGAATGAAACAAGTAGGAAAACGCCCCAGGAACAAAAAGGAAGGAGAAACTAAAATAAAACCAACAACGATAAAAGCAGAAAGAACAGGAAAAGAAATAGCCAAGATGTCCCACGTTCCAGCCCCCCCAACATCATCACCGAGAGTAACGAGAGAAAGAAGAACAGATCCAAGTAACCCACGAAGAAGATAAGTAGCAGCAGAAGACATAGTAATAATAAAACCACGGGAAAATAATTAACAGAGAAAAAATGGCCGCCCCGATCATCAGAGAAAACATGTCCCAGAGGAAGACACAGGAGAAACTGAAGTAAAATTAACACCAAAGATGGGATGAATAAGATAAACCCGATGCCCCGCATACCAAAATTACCCCACATTGCCAACAAGAGGAACGAAAACCAGAATATCCAAACCAGGACCGAAGATAAGAACATCCGAGCATCAACAGCAACAAAAGACACACGCATAGCCAAACCACGTGTACGGGATCACCACCAGAATTCCACGAGTAATACCCCCACACATATACCAGCTAATATTACTTCCACGCCCTCTACGAACAACAGACGAGACGCCTGAATTGCCACTATTACACCAGAACTTCCAACAACACCAGACACAGACATTCCCCTAATATCAACACCACAGGAAGCTCACAAAAGGAAAATAATATTCAGCCAGAAGCAGAAGGGCCAGCATCACCATCAGAAGAGAAGTCACTTACGCCCTACTTCCACCCAAAGGCCGACTCACCTGCCCGCGAATTTCTAAGGGGGCCTCCTAATCCCCTTAGATCCATCCCAACCGGACATATGACCTTTTGACCTCCGCATACCTACCCCGGCACATCTAAGCCAAAGTCGTCACTATCCCGACGAAACCTGAACAAGGCAAGCAATTCTAGGGTTTTCATAATACTAACATATTAGTAACGAGAAGTCCTAAAATTACCCTCCCTTTCAAGTAAGGATAAAAGGCATGCCCAATATCCTGAAAAGTCTGCGGGAGTAAAACTTCCTATCGAGGAATTGTTATAATACATACCATGGTATTGTACTAACATTAAGGTCCACAATAGGCTGCACCTTTAATACTAAAAGTATACTTTACGGACATGTCCGGAGCTCACTCTTATTATTATAACCGCACCTCCACAAACTATCAAAGGATACTTGGCATGTCAAGGTCGTTTGAATAATCCAGGGCTATGCGAGATACCTTAACCAGCACTCTGCATATAGAAGTCCTTACTAAGTACAGACTCAATCCCTAAAAGTAAGGCAACCTCGATGCTAACAATAAAATTAGGTAGGGTCTTTCTGAACGACGGGTATACTTGGGAACGCACAAACGAACACACTCCGCTCAAATGAAACCGAAGTTCGAACAGCCATATTAACCTTTTGTGGTTGACTGCAACTACAGTATGTTGCTTATTTTTGCAAGATGTAAATTACTTCAAGTTGCATAACTGAACACGAACATTAGCACCAGGCCTACCGAGTACTGACCCAAACGAGGCATATTGATTATAGTTATTTATGTCTGTGAATCAATAGATAAAATAATTACTTATATTCACTGCATTGAAGCAACTTTAGTGGTCAAACATTGATTACATTTAGAACAACTGGCAACCGTTTTTCCAACTTCATACTCTATTCCTCTCTATTGTTGGTAATCTATAGAGTCGATATTCCTGGGTGTCTTGCTAAACTACTCGCTCCCTAGCCCCCCTTTTCCCTAATTTGAAATTATGTTAGCTTCTATTGCTCTCCGACACTAGGTAGAGATTACCAGGATTCTTTAGGAAGACCTTACCTTCCTAGACCGGTAAAATGCACAGCTCGCTTTGTTCAGGCATACCACCATATCTCGGGTAAAATGTATGATCTTAAGTTTTCAGCTCTAGGAATAGTAAAATTGTTGCTGACAAACTTTCACTATACTGTACATGAAGAGCTTAAAGTATATGTGAAGTAACTTGGAAATCATTAACATAATAATAAAACTAGACAAAAAAAAAAATAGGTTGGTAGAAGTGGAGAACCAAGCCAATTCAGAGAGAGAGAGAGAGAGAGAATGGAATGATACTATAAGTTGTTGAATAATAGTACAAATATTGAATATGTTAATATATTATTTCACCAAATATTATTGTTACATTCAATCTTGTTACTTTAAACTTTTTACCTAGCTCAGATTTAAATCCTCGTGATTCAATAATCCACTATTTTTGCGATACTATTGACTTTTGAATACAGAGTTCGTGGCAGACTGAAGTAGCTCCCATGAGGAAAAAACCTAAACTCTGATGTTATCCAATTACCTTATTTACTAATTAAAAACTTCTGAATTATTTTCAAGGGCATTATATTCACCCCGTCATTACAGCATGTTGAAATGCTAGATGAAAGTAATGTAATGACTAATGTGACGCAATCGGATTCATGGTAACTTTGAAAAAAGTATATATGTAAAGAAATAAAATTCTCGACTAACTTAACACTGAAAATTTACGATGTATTTTAACCGTTTGTTCTTGTTATCGTAACTCAATTTGATGCAGCTTGTGGAAGATCTGTGGGTATTACAAGGAAAAAGACTCATTAAATCCTTTGACTTCCATGCTACTCATCAAACTAAGCGGAATAAACTGTCAAAAATGCGTCGTGATCCACAAGGGGATAACTTCTAAGGTATACAGCTTAACGTTTTTTATATTCCATCAACTTCCTTTAATAAGCATGTTGTTTAACCCTTTCAAGCTCCAATACGTGTTTCTGTTCTGTTTTCTGGCTACTATTAGAAGATTTTATTCAGATTACTAACGGTATACGGAAGTCAGAGGGTTGATTGAGATAGTATTTACCCTTTTAATACCCACAAATTCTTCCTAAGCTGCATAAAATCGTCTAATGATTGCCAAAATAAACTGCTAAAACGCGTCAGAGCTTCAAGGGTATATGAGCTTTAGTTCATGAGCATAAAGTGTACTCTGTGCAACTCTCCAACTCAAGAGCTAACCGATATTCCCAGTCTTTTTTCTATTCAATAGGCGAGCTCTGGAACTCTCTCCCTGAACCCATCTGTCCCTCATCCTATGACTTAAATGCCTTCAAACTCCGTGTATCAAGGCATTTGGGCTCGACCGTTCCTTGATATTGGCTCCAACAGCCTTTTAACTCTTAACAGGCAGTTCTGCCTTTTGTCTCCCTCATACACCTATATAAAATAAATATACTGTATATACTTCACTACATAGGTTAGATTGAATAAGTGTTAATGGTATTTTTGCAACACTGCTGTGTTAGAAAAAGTGAGAGGGAAGGAGAAAACACTCGAGAAGGTGATCTGGTAACCTGCAGAAATAATTAATAATGAATGGAGTAGGACAAAACTATGTTGAGTGCTCATACATTTAAGCAATAGGCCTATGTGACATTTCGTTTTACCTACAGTAGTCAGGTATTGCGTAAGTTTTGTATTGTCGCAAATAGTAGACATGCGTTGCCTGATTAGTTAGGTTTATTCAGAATTTGCTGCCATATTATTAAATCTCACAGAAAGGCTTTTCTAATCCCTCCCGAACGAAATGTGCTTAAACAAATAGTAATCTTTCTGATTATGAATGGACTTCGCCCTTCATAACACATTAAAGCTGTTGAAGGGGTTTCGGTGTAATGGATTTTTAAAGTCACAGGTCGAAAACGACCCTAGCGTACCTAGAGTGCAAGTGAAAAGGATGCGTACCTATCAGGGTTAAATTTCTTTAATTATATATTTAGGAAAACACTTTAGCAAGGTTTTAAATTACGAAATAGAATTACCCAGATTATAATAATAGAGCTTTTTTTCGGAAGAACTCGAATCGATCTTGTGACTTCGGGTTTGCGATATGCTGTAGCTTGAATTGAATATACTGTAGTTGGCTAATTTTTATACCTATCCATTGCATTATTACCTTCGCTAAAAAAATAGTGTCTTGTTACTATAGATAGTATTGCTTAAAAATGTTATTCTATTTTGAACTTGTAGGCTTCGGACACTGAGTAATTTGTATTAATTATTTCAAATTTCATAAGTTTCAAGCTAAATATAGCCGTATGAGAAATGTATTTGTGATTGTTTTTTATACGCAAATAATTGTGCACTATTTTATTTGGCTGACATTTAAATAACTGATTGCAATGGAAAGCAAAAACTAACGTCGATACATCAAAACCATCAAGGGTTCATTTTGCTGTTCGAGCCACCTGCGCTAAATCGGAGTGTGTTCGTTTGTGCCACGTTTATAGGTCATACAGAAAGACCCGGGATACCAATATTTATCGAGTCGAAGGAAGCTTACTTTTAGGGATTGTGACTGTGACTACACTCGTCCTCATGCATACGCAAGCATTATACAAACAAACGAATTCAATCTTGTGGACTCAATGCCGGAACTAAATATAACTTCAACCATGCCACTAAACACGGTAATAAGATTGAGCATGATAAAAATAAACTTAGAAAAGTTTGACAGAATGAGTATATACACCATGTGAGAAGGAGCACTTTAACGACAAAGTTTCGCATATAGCTTCATTAGGGCAATCATTGGGCAGATGAAGCTATATGCAAAACGTTGTCAAGAAAGTGCTCCTCCTCACATGGTGTTTATATTCAAAGATTTAGCAGACATTTTGTATTTCAAAGTCTCCCTTACATACCAAACAAAAAGCATCATGGTTGATTCCTGCATCAGTGTTCATTATTCAAAAAGAAATACAAGTCTCAGTAATTAATTTAATTGCCAGATTCGATTTTTTTTTTTTTAATTATATTCTTTTATTTCGTATACCACGGTTGTATATACTTAGACAGTCGCATTTTAGTGTTTACCCATTATCCAGCAATCTTAACACACACACGCACCCAAACAGTGGGGGGGATCTAATTGTGGTTGCCACGGGATACATAATGGAATGAGTAGGGCTCTGCCCTTCTCACCCCCTGTGATTTATTGAAATCAGCAACTATTTTAACAGTAGGGAGCCTAATTAGAGCTTTACCCCACAATTTTTGCGGCATCGATAGATTGTTTTAATTTTTACAGAGTTTGTATACAGTATAGTGCCCATATGCTGTATGCGAGACGGTAATGACATAGCAATGAAGTTGTGTTATGACAAAGCTATACCTATCAGTAAAATCGATGAGTCCATTATTGGGTTGGTCCTCGACTAATACTTCTCTTATAGTCACACTCTACATTACTTGTGCGTCCTCTAGTATTGCTTGTAAGTTCACACCAACTTCATAGACACATACATCAAAATATGTAGCAAATAATAATAATATATACATTATGTATATATATTATATATATATATGTATATGTATATATATATATATATATATATATATATAATTGCAGTATGAAATGTTTGCTTAGCGATATGTTAATGAAAATGGTACTAAACTGCATACGGTACGAGATTTCCATTAATTAGGTTATTCTGACAATTTGGGTTGAATCTTCTAGTATTACATAATCTACCCGAAAGTATTCTCATAAACAGTGATATCAAACCATCTAACAAGTGTAACGGGAGCATCACTTACCAGATATCAGAATAGCTCCTTCCGACTACATGACGAGTACATGAAGTGATGCAGAGCAACCCTTGATGTGAGGTTGACTGTACTGCGATGCAAGCCGCTGCAGTATGGTGGGTATCTGTGGAAATAACAGTATAGTTACTACCATTTAGATATAATTAGTAAATATTATATTTATGGTAAAAATCAAGGATACTCTTACACGTTTAAAAGGATATTTTTTGTTTTCAGAAGCTAAAAAAGTATTGCTTCAGATAGCTTCTAGAAGAATATTATGGCGAAAGCCTATAGAACAGTAATAGCCTATGTGATCCTATTACCAAAGGGATATTGAAAACAAAAACAACACCAGTGGAGAGGGCTTTCAGGGAAAATAAGGGGTTAAAAACATTTAACGAGTGAATATGGGTAAAGAATAAATGTGCAAACCTATAAAAGTACATAAGGAAACTCTAGCCAAATGTTGTACTTACGTAATGTAAAAAAGATAAAGTACGATAAATGCGGGTCGATCCGGACTCGAGGTCACCTGTTGCTCAGTGTAAATACACGACTGCTAGATACATGCTAGATATACCCAAGCAGGAGTATATTCATAACGTAGCCCAATGGGGGACAGGAAAACGTCGTCTGCTGCTCTTTCTAATACACCAAATAGGCTAATGAGTTTCCATCCAGGGAGTCGAAATATATAGATTGGAGTCATCAAAATATTACTCATTTCTATATTCATTAATGTTACAGACATAGTACTCTCAAATTCTATTCAGTACATTGCCCAATATACAAAGTATATGTGATGAATGAAACCGAATATATTTGGCCTGCAGAGATATTTGGCAAGGATTCGAAACTATAGGGATCCTTGCCAAATGTCTCTGAACGCCAAATATATTCGGTTTCATTCATCATAAATACTTTGTATATTGGGCAATGTACTGCATAGAATTTGAGAGTAATATGTCTAACATTAATTAATATAGAAATTAGTGATATTTTGAGGACTTCAATCTATATATTTCGCCTCACTGGATGGAAACTGATTACTATTTGGTGTAGAAAGAGCAGCAGACGACGTTTTCCTGTCCCCCCCATTGATCGACCAGTTAGACCCAAAAGTAAGCAAAAATGCACCTAATCGAGGCATAATTTGGCGAGGGGGTAAATATATATTTTGTATTTATGTTTTATCTAGTTTTCTGGGTCAATATAAAGTTTATGTATTTAAATTGCTAACAAATTATTCTGATTTGTTTTATCTAGCTTAGAGTTGTGTAAGGGTGTTTTGATGTGTGATAATACAGTAGTAGGACATGCATATTTACCCATTAAACAACAATCTAAAAACACGTCCCCCACTAACGAAAAATAACTATTAGGCCACAACCGTTTGCTGTAAGATACAAAATATATTGAGGAGGGGGCAAGCCCCCCCCCCCCCCCAGGATTTATTGAAATCTTCATATAGGGGGCAAAAACTTACTTTTCTCCAACGCGAGTCGCTGAGGCTACACTTGCGGCGGACGTAAACAAAGCCACCCGCCTCTTGCGAGGTAGGCGATATACAGTAGATGATTTTTTCAGGATAATTAATAAATTTGTACAGGCATTTAGACACATAAAAATGAAAGGTACGATTTTAGTTTAGTTTTCTGGTAATAGTATTGAAAACAATATAATAACTTTTAAAATGTCGGAGAATAAAACTGCGCGTTTGTGCCGAAAATCGGCGGCGGGAGTCCGTCGTCGCTTCGGATCGTCGCGGTTTGTTTACCCAGGACGCTCGAGGTTACGGCCAGCTGTTTTACTTGCCCCCTGCTGGCAACATATATGACGATTATTATAATTCACGGGGGGGGGGGGGGGCATAGCCCCCCTCAACCCGTCCTGTGTCCCACGGCCTATAACACAAGTCTTTATCAGAAAATGTACCCAACAACTGGTTATAAGCTTAGACATTTTAAGTCGACCGCCAAGGCGCCGGGAAGTCACTCCGAGCGTAAAGTAAACAAAGCGACGCTACTTCCACGAACGCAACAGAGTTGTCATTATATTTCGTCTCAATATTATCATTATTAAAGTGTCCCCATTGCTTTGTAAGTGTTTCGTACACCAGAAAAGGGTGTAGCTTGGTGTTGGATGCGTGGAAACCTAACAAAAATATGTATTAAATCGTTGGCGGTACCTGTCAAATAGGTGTCCAGTAACTAAAATCGTACCAAATGAAATACATGGTATAAGAAACCTATAGGCCACGATAAAATCGATGTCTGAATTGAATTTCATATAAATATAATGTCCATTCTCTGTATATATTCTAAAAGAATATTATGGTAAAACCCTATACAACAGAAATATACAGTATTACTGAATATTATTGTCACAAATTATTTTGTAATATTTGAAGACCCATATGGAATCTATATGCTCTAACAATCATATGAAAATGTGTTTTAACTCTCGGCAAAACCTAATAAAAATATATGGTACTAAAATGGAATTTGTTCGTAACATGGTTGTCAAGATTTTCCTATAGACGGCACCGATTCGTACACACGCCATTTTCACCTGTGTCCCGAGGTCTTTCCACCAGCTTTTTAGTCAACACTAACTCCACCTGCCCTTCTGTCTAAACTACAGGTGTTCATTTCCACAGCTTTGCGCATCACAGTAGCAACGAGTGGCAGCGAGAGATTCGCAACAATAACCGAGCTGTGATACGGCTCGTAAATATTATCCAAAACTAGCCCTTCCATGCCAGCTAGTAAGCTTTACCAAACAGCTACTAACGTATATCTTACAGGTACTAACCTATATCTAGCAGCTACTAACCTTTACCAAATGTAGTGATGAGTTGATGTCCTCAGAAAATACAATAACTTCGCGAATCTTAGGACAGTAACCTTAACACCCCTATTCCACACTCGTTCAAATGACAACCTGGTTGAACTGACCAAACAAATAATAAAGAACTGGATGATATGATGAGCAAGTTTGGCAAACAAAAGAACATTAATAATAATAACTCAAATGCGCAAACCGTGACTATAGATATTATTCGCATACTAGCACTTATATTCTAGATGACGTCACGATAAACCCTGTGTTCGGATGTCTACACAGCGACTTTAAGCGTATATCGACTCTGGGTTTGTTTACATGTTGGCGAAGAGAAAAGTGGTAGAGGAGGACTGTATTTACAGGTATATGTACACTTATACATATTCTGCCATATACTTAATTGTATATCAAGGTGTAGAGAATCTTTCATACTACCAGATAGGGAGTTTAAATATGGAATTACAATACACATATTGGAAATAATGTGTACGCCCACTACTCCTAATCATACCCTTTCCTGTTACCAACATACAATCAGAGATGAAGATTGCAGAGTAAACACCGTAGACTCCATCATCTTTGCCTCCGTATTATCGACAGCCATTTTTTTTTTTTTTTTTTTTTTTACGAATGGATTAGTACCCAACCAGCGGGGGTGTGGGGGCGGCAGCCCCCAACCATAATACTAAGATAGGTTAGGTAAGGTTATTAGGTTAGGCTAATGTCTTCAAATCATAGCCCTCCCCACTATCGGGGGGAGAGTCTCAACATCGATCGAAAATGGGGAAAACGGTTTTTCCGAGGCTTGTAATTATTTCCAAACACTATATTGTTCAAAAATCAAAACTAACAGAAAACAAGTAGAACTAAATAAGTGGTCACCAATTATTTTGCAATATTTGAAAAGTAATATGGATTTTATATGCTCAAACATCATATGAAAATGTGTTTTAAGCCTCGGCAAAACCTAATCAAAATATATGGTACTAAAATGGAATTTGTTCGTAACATGGTTGTCAAGATTTTCCTATAGACGGCACCGATTCGTACACACGCCATTTTCACCTGTGTCCCGAGGTCTGTCCACCAGCTTTTTAGTCAACACTAACTCCACCTGCCCTTCTCTGTCTAAACTACAGGTGTTCATTTCCACAGCTTTGCGCATCACGTCACGAGACACTGTGTTCCTATTGTTTTTTTGGTGAAGACTTCATTATAACGCATAGGCTAAGTCACGCATACCCTCGGGAGCCAATCAATCGGGTGTAATATGTTGATTAAGTCACTGCAATCGGCCAATCACAGATACCCACCTGGATTTACCTGATAATCGCCAGTCAAGTCATGGCGCTAGACTGAAGGTCCAGGATATTCGCCTCTGCACTGTGTTATTGTAGAAACTACAAGAAATAATACTGCTGCCCTGAAAGTATTTACAGAACATGGGTGCTTGCCTACTGATATGACGTGTAAGAGGTAAGATTTTTTCGCATAGGTTTAAACTTCCGGAAATTAATGGGTAATAAATACCACGTACTGAGTACTATGAATCCGCTGTTGCTGGCATGCAAGGGCTAGTTTAGTATCCCACGTACTGGGTACTATGAATCCTCTGTAGCTGGCATGCAAGGGCTAGTTTAGTATCCCATGTACTGAGTACTATGAATCCGCTGTTGCTGGCATGCAAGGGCTAGTTTAGTATCCCATGTACTGAGTACTATGAATCCGCTGTTGCTGGCATGCAAGGGCTAGTTTAGTATCCCACGTACTGGGTACTATGAATCCGCTGTTACTGGCATGCAAGGGCTAGTTTAGTATCCCATGTACTGAGTACTATGAATCCGCTGTTGCTGGCATGCAAGGGCTAGTTTAGTATCCCATGTACTGGGTACTATGAATCCGCTGTTGCTGGCATGCAAGGGCTAGTTTAGTATCCCATGTACTGGGTACTATGAATCCGCTGTTGCTGGCATGCAAGGGCTAGTTTAGCATCCCATGTACTGAGTACTATGAATCCGCTGTTGCTGGCATGCAAGGGCTAGTTTAGTATCCCACGTACTGGGTACTATGAATCCGCTGTTGCTGGCATGCAAGGGCTAGTTTAGTATCCCACGTACTGGGTACTATGAATCCGCTGTTGCTGGCATGCAAGGGCTAGTTTAGTATCCCACGTACTGGGTACTATGAATCCGCTGTTGCTGGCATGCAAGGGCTAGTTTAGTATCCCACGTACTGAGTACTATGAATCCGCTGTTGCTGGCATGCAAGGGCTAGTTTAGTATCCCACGTACTGGGTCTAGGTTAGGTTAGGTTGGGTTGTTTGGTTAGGTTAATATACTAGGTCTCAGAAACAAGATTCGTAGTTGCGGTAGTATTTACAGATACGCCCGAATACTAAATAGGCGGCCGCCCAACCGCCATGGCACCGGTAAGGGTTCGTGTTGTATCCCACGTAGGCCTACTAGGTACTACATTACACATTGTAGGCGTTAGGTGTGGATTAGGCTTGTATCCAATGTACTAGGTCTATGTTACTGGATATTTATGATTTAAATAAGTGCTACGTTTTAGATAAATCTGGTTATATGGCTTTGCAATTAGGGAAATCATTAGCCGATTTCAGACATTTCGTTAATCTTTTTTTATTCTCAAAATACGATCCAAGTTTTGCCAAAAATTGGCTCGAGTTTTCCAAAATTATGCGATAATTATCGCGAATAGACGCTCAGCGTTATTATACATAATTTATTAGGGAAAGTGAAGCTCTATGGAATCCTTATAATATACTCACATTAATTCCGTGGTGGTAGAATAGTTTTGATAAGTTTTGTAACTCGATTTTGTCGATATAAATAGTCCCGCGCGTAAACAAACTCAGTCCCGCAATCTTGAGAGCTCTGCTACGGACGTGTTCGAAATGGAGTACACTCGCTACGGTAGTGTTACTTTCTACAAAGATGTTACTGTATGTCTAATATATGAACCCACAGTAGCTGGCATGCAACTTGCAAGGGCTAGTGTTGTATCCCACGTACTGGGTCTAGGGCACTCTAAGGTTAGGTTAGGTTAGGTTGTTTGGTTAGGTTAATATATTAGGTCTCGGAAACAAGATTCGTAGTTGCGGTAGTATTTACATCAAAACTATAGTTAACTATCAAAACTATTCTCCCACAGTGGAATTTATGCGAGTATATTATAAAGATTCCATAGAGCTTCACTTTCCCTAATAAATTATGTATAATAACGCAGAGTCTTTTAAACAAAAATACCAATTATGCTTTTTGGAGTTTGCAATTTAGGGAAACATGAGCCAAAATTCTAAATTAGGTTACTGTAATTTGTTTACTCTTAAAACTCGCAAAATCCGAGCCAAGTTTTGCCAAAACTTGGCTCGGTTTGTCCAAAATTCGGGTTTTATGGCTTTGCAATTTCGGGAAACCTGAGCCAAATTTCTAAACGAAGTTACTGTAATATTTGTGTCTACAAACTGTCAAAATCCGAGCCAGCTTTGGCCAAAACTTGTCTCGGGTTTTCGAAATATTGGGTTTTAGGCCTTTGAACCCCGAGCCAAATTTTGCTAAAATAAGTTTTTATCGCCGTTTTACGCATTTAACCCCTCATTTTCCCTGTACTTCATAGCCCTCCCCACTATCGGGCGGCGTGTCTTAAGATCGTTGTATAATGGGGAAAACGGTTTCGCCGAGGGTTGTAATTATTTCCAAACACTATATATTGATGAAAACTAACAGGGAAAAATAAAATAATCCATGAGAAAATAATATTAGTGACCATTATTTAAATTTTCCGTAAAAAACAATATCCATGGGAAAATTAGTGACATTAATAGTGAAATTTTCCAAATATACTCCGAAAATTTAAATAAATAAATAAACAAGTGGGGAAGGTTTTGAAGCTCAGGGAAAATAAGTGGTTAAGGTAATTGTTTACATGAACGTCTTCGCCGACGTGCATGACCACCGCCTAGCGAGGATACTTGCGGATGTAAACAAACACGTGACTCGCCAGCCTTCTCCGGACCTCCGATTACAATAGTGTCATTCACCTAACATAACCTAAGACCCCCACTGCTCTTAAAAACGATGTAAAAGAAGTCATTACTAGAAAGCACTGGGGCCAGGATCCACACACTACTGGGGGAGAATGAAAAACACTGTACTTATTACCGAAACTACCACTAATTATTTCTCAATATATGAAGGCTATTATAGAATAAGGATGTTGCAAAGATCATATTAAAATGTGTTCCAACCTCCGGAGATACATTTTATGTGCACTATATAAAGTACTGTAAAAAACAAAAAAACTCCCTATTGACGGCAGTGAAATTCTTATTAAGTCCCTTACTGTTGAAATAGATGCAGATTTCAAGAATTAATTGGGGGGGGGGGGGACACGCCCCCCCCCCCCCCCCTCAAACCATCCTGTATCCAAAGGCAAACAAAATTGTATATTTACCATGAAAATTACTTACAGATAAATCTACAGTTATACTAACCCTATGTTGAGGCTATTCTGTTGGTACTAATGGGTTGTTGTTCCCTAAGCTGCCTGGCCGAACAGCCCCGAGTCCCTGAGGAAGGCCATGGCCACGATCGAGCTTTCCCACAGAGCTCTCATTGAGTGTAGGTTGTGTTGTTGGCGTAAGTGGTTGTGTGAAATGCAGTCTTCTATGATGTGTTTAATGGTATGGGGTGCTGTGTTACATCCCGGGCAGGCGTCGACAACGGAGTCATCCAGTCTCTTCTGATAGCTCAGGAGAGCTGGATGGTGTCCGCATCTCAGCCTGGCCAGGTGGACTCTGTCCTCGCGAGGGAGGGAGGATTCGGAAGGATGGATTTCGGGAGGTCGTGCATGCAGCTGCGTGTTGTCTGTGAGTGAGTGGATGGATTGGCGAGAGATATGAGTATGGATGTGCTTCTGGAAGTTGGTTCGGGGTGGGCAGGGAGGGAGAGAAGACAATAATTGTGTGTGATACCGTGTGCTGGGTGTTGTTTTGATATTTCTTGGGGTCTGTGGGTGTGTTGCCATGTAGTTTAGTGGGTGGTCTTGGTTCGTGGAGGCTGCTGCCAGGAATTGAGTGCCTCTCATGTCCAGATGGTCTTTGACTTTGAGGATTTTGGTTTCTTGATGTAGATGATCTGTGGGTGTAGTAGCTGTGCAGCCTGTAATGATCTTCAGGGCTTTGTTTTGAATAGTCTGTAAGGTCTTATGATGTGTTTCAGCTAGGTTAGAAGCCCAGGCTGGGCTTGCGTATTCCATTACTGATCTTATGTATTGTTTATATACTGTGGTGGTAGTTTCTTTGTTGTGTCCAAATTTTGTGTGAGCAAGTGACCTGAGGGCGTTAAGTCTGGGTGTCAGTTTCTTTTTAAGGTTTGTGGTGTGCTGTTTGAATGTCATACGAGTATCATAGGTTACTCCCAGGATTTTGGGTGTGTGTGTATGTGTTAGGGGTGTGTTGTTTATGGTGAGTTGAGGGATGTATTAGTGTTCACCTGTCCAGCTTGTGAGCAGGGTTGCGGTGGATTTGGCTGGGGCTAGATTAAGTCTGTAGTGCACCAGCCATGTAGTGTGTTGAGATAGGGTTGAAGGAGATCTGTTGCTCTTCTTGGGTCATGGTGTGTGCATGCGAGTGTTATGTCATCTGCATAGGAGGCTAAGTTTATTTGGAGAGTATTGGGTGTAGTTATATCGTGCATGTACAGATTGAAGAGTGCGGGCGATAGGACGGATCCTTGTGAGACTTGTGGTACTAATGGGTTAATATTATTAGTAGTAGACTTGGTATGGTTTGATGATGCGCGGAAATGTATATTTGACTTGAAATGGATACATTGAAGTATTACAAACCTTTGCGAACCCATAAACAGGGAACGTGAGCTGGGTTTAGACCGTCGCCCACCCATAAACAGGGAACGTGAGCTGGGTTTAGATCGTCGCAGAGACAGGTTAGTTTTCGGTTAGGTTAGGTTAGGCTAATGTTAGAAATACTAAAATGCGACAGCCCTCGGTATTAAACAACACTGTATATCAAATAAAAAATACAAAACGAACAAATTGCCTGAAAAACTCTTATCTTGTTGGTGATACATGGTTATCAAAATAAGTTTTTTTCCAGTTTCCGCGTCTGCTGAGCCATCCATAAATACGCTAAACATTTATAAATGTTTTGAAGGGGGGAGGTAGTGGGGGAGGGGTAGTATAACTGTAGATTTACCACTACCAATACCATCGAGATCTTTAGAAGAAATTGTAAACATTCTGAATACAAAGCCAAAACCACTTATCGTGTTAAACTACCCAGGCGAGTGGTTCGAAGCAAATTAGGAACTTTACACTGCCGAGTTAATGCAAATTTTTATAAATATTTTTGATAAATGTTTAGCTATGATCCCGTTAAAATATCCTCAAGTAACCTATTAAAAACTGTTCAGGGGACTGGTTAGAGCTTGTAGGATGTTTAATTGAATGTCGAAAATCAGGATTTACCGAGAAATAAGTCTTAAAATGGGCTATGGGCCACCCAGGGTCCCTGCCCTCTCTTTCCCAGGTAATGTTATGTTAGATCATATTATATTAGAGTTAGGTTAGGTTAGGTTAATCTAATCTAATAGTTGTAAATTTTGGGCAGTGGGCGGGGCCGCGCGTATGTGGCGGCGTACAGACCCTCCCGTAAAACATAGCGCATTTTAAGACTTTTATTTCTCAGTAAATACTGATTTCCGACCTTCAATTAAAGATCCTAAAAGTTCTAACCAGTCCCCTGAACAGTTTTTAATAGGTTACTCGAGGATATTTTAACGGGACCATAGGTAAATTTTTACCATCTTTTTAAGTGGCCTACAAAATAATGTACTGAATTAACCACTCCTACCATTATAAGGCCTGACAAAGCGTCAAAATCTCCAGAACAATTGACATGGGCAATATAAAATTTCCAAGTATCTACATAAATTGTACATTATATTTACAGTTTAAGTGAACATACTCTAGTCTATTCGTTGTAAGTAGGCGAGAAATCATATCCTCTAACTCAAAAAGGTCTAGAGCAAATTGGCTGTACATTTCCACATCTATTCCTTGACGGACTCTTCCCTAATGATAGAAATATTAGCTCGATTACTCTAGTCATGTTTGAGTTGCAAAGGTTAGAGGTAATTATTTATCTCATACTTACAGCAAATATACTAATAGATGCCAAAACAATTCCACAAAACCATCATACATACAGCAAAAACTCTTACCACTTGGGTATATAAAAGAACATTTAAATTCGGTGCCCTTTACTGCCGAGGTTAAAATATTAAAAAATAAACCATCGCTTAATGAAAATCTAAGCAATGGTAAATATAACTGCCCAAAAAGAAGTTTAACATATAATAAAACAAGTTGACCAAATTCCAATCCAAGTACCAACTCACCATCACCATGTATATCGTTGGCTGCCACCGACAACTGTGCTTCTCCTACATTACGGCAAGGTTCACATCAGCTCGGTTAGTGGCTTAATATGTCTCACTGTCTCACTCACCGGAGCTTCGAAACATCACCAAATGTATTTTAAACTAGCAATTACTCGGAGCTTCGGAATATCAGCTGAGGCTTTAAGGCAGAGAATATATAAGGGAGATAGGAAACTTCCTATGCCTCCCATTAAAATAAATGATACCATAGATAGTGAGTCTGGCATCGATTTGAGGCTGCAACCAACGCCATCTAGTGTATGGACGTGGTACTAATATTGGTTAACAAAATCTAGGGGATTTGTCTTCATACTTCACACAGCTACTGTATTCAATATTGATAGTTTACTGTAGGCTAAGCAATCCTCCCTACACACTTTACTAATGTCAGAATCGCCACTGTTATATAACATACCAAATGATAGTAGGCTACTCTATCATTGTTTGTTCGTTATGAAAATATTTACCTCATCACCTCTACTATAATAATTCTATTATCCTACCATGATATATACGATACTAGTCCTCTAGTCTGGTCGAAACTACATTTTCGCAGCAGTTATATGATTATCAAGCGTTGCTCAGGTTGATTCTACGCATTTGAATATGGCATTTACAAAGACATTTTCTATTCATATATGACTGTAAGAGGAATGAACACATTAGCATCAATTAGAAATGTTTATTCGCTATCAGGATATTCAAAATTAACTGCGAAAACGTAATTTCGGACTGACAAAGTATGTATTGTAGTGACCAATGAAATAACATATTCATATAAAGCGACCAGTAACATTATATTGAAATTGTAGCCTATAGGATTGAGTTGGTTTACATCAGAGTATTATGTATGCACTATAATCAAATTAACCCATATTATATCAATAGTACGGGTAGGTCATAACCAAAGCTTGGGTGATTATCTTTCAACTTGACATTTTTTAGTCATTGTGTATTTGGTCATTAAATATTTAAGTAGTAAGAGAATAGGCTATAATAATTAATTTCCTCACATTAAGCAATTGAAATTAACCACGAATACTTTATAATGTACGTACTGTATAGCCTAATCGCCCTAATGTCTGTAATGGGAATATATAATCACGAAACATATCCTAAACAGCTGTGAGCACAATTATATTATAACCCACAACAGACTGCATTATTATGCTATATATTGCATTTAACACGTCATTAAAAGTAGTTTCATGTCAGATCCCTATTATAACATGTGAAAGGATGATAACACATAACACATAATTATTGTTCTGTTTATTTAGATTAGTTTATGGATGTATGAACTCCTTAGCTGAACACTGGCACAAATCCACAAGTTACACCGATATGTGGATAAAAACAATAAAATATTAGGGAAACATGATAATGTCAATACATAGCAGTGAGATATAAGAACAATTACTGATCGAGATATACGTCACCCTGAGTATTTCACGATTAGGCTAATGTGTAACATTGCCTGACTTCAGCAAAATCTACCTTTCACTTGCTGTAGGGAAACTATAATTATTGGGTCGTTTCTTTCCTCATTATATACATCTAAGAGAGGGCCTTGGTTTTCGGTGAGACATAAGGACCAGCATTAATCCCTCTTTCAGGAGAGATAAAGAAAATATTAACTTGACATCAACACCAGCCCTACCTCCGTGAGTCCGTCTGGTGTCTGCTGAAATGAATGGTTCTTATTTGTTAACATTATTTTTATCGTCTCCCAACATAATTTATCTATATTATTACGATAGTTATCTTAATTGGGAATCCAAACTTATGTGTTTGCATTTCAAGCTCAAACGTTATGCATTGCCTAATTATATAGCTAAGCTGATGACATGCAGACGATGCAGATCGACACTAACGCCATCAAGCATATGGACGCGGCGTGATGTCGACAACAACAACGAAAATACGAAAGTTGCCAAGCCTCAGGTATCACTCTTTTTGCTCGGTTACCCCTCATGGTGTTCAGGCTCGTTGCTTTAAGGGTTTTTAGCCAACGAGCTTAGAACACCATGAGAGGTAAGCGAGCAAGAAGAGTGATACCTGGGCCTGCCAAGTGTAGGATAACTTTCAGACGCCTTATTTCGCACTTTCGTTGTTGTTGTTGTCGAGCTCACGCCGCATCCATACTTTTTTTTTTCTATGTGAATGAGGGAGACAAAAGGCATAACTGCCTGCAGCGAGTGCCTCCTCAAAGTTGAAAGAGTGACAGGGCCAAAATCAAGGGACGTTCGAGCTAAAAGGCCTGGACACACAGAGTTTGAAGCAATTTAAGTCATAGGAAGAGGGAAAGACTGATTCTGGGAGAGAGTTCCAGAGCTCAGCAGTTGAATAGAAGAAAGTCTGAGAATAGCGTTTCACTCTTGGGTTGGAGAGTTGCACAGAGTACGGGTGGGACTGTGTTGCAAGGCGGGTACTACGCACGCTACGTAGAGGAGGTGGTATACACTGGGAAAGCTACGAGGAACACTGATTATTGTAGTAGCGATAGAATAGCGAGAGAGATGCAACATTGCAGCGAAGAGAGAGAGATTGCAGAGAGTTGGTGAGTGGACGGGAGTTAATGATACGAAAGGCTTTCCTTTCTACTTTATCTAGGAGTGCAGTGTGAGAGGATCCTCCCCACACATGTGAACAATACTCAATACAAGGACGCACTGTGCCCCTGTACAGAGCAAGAAGCTGTGCAGGGGTAAAGAACCCCTTGAGGCGGTTGAGCACACCTAGCTTCTGGGAGGCTGCCTTAGCGAGACTGGTAATATGGTCTTTCCAAGTGAGAGCAGAAGAAAAAGAGACACCGAGAACATTGAGAGAAGATGAAGGGTTGATTTTTGTATTGTTGAAGAATAAGGGATAGTCCTCTGGAGGTTCCTGACGGGTAGTAAGATGGATAAATTGAGTTTTGGCAGCATTAAATGCAACAAGGTTTTCTCTACCCCAATTGGAAATAGTAGCTAGATCAGAAGATAGTATTTTATGGCTTCATTACGTTTACTTTTGAGGGAATGCTGGCTGGTGCGTTCTGGAAAACTAATTGAGTGGTGTAAGGTAGAGTCGTCTGCATATGAATGGATGGGACTGGATGTACAGTTGAGAAGATAATTTATGAAAATTAGAAAGAGAATAGGAGATAGGACAGAACCCTGAGGAACACCGGAGTTGATAGGATGAGGAAGTGAGCGATGGCCATCCACAACCGCATCTATGGAACGGCCGGAAAGGAAATTAGAGACAAAGGCACAGATCACAGAAAAAAAAAAAAAAAAAGATGGAGGGACAGAAGCCGAAGGAGGGCAGTTTGGAAATTAAAGATTTGTGCCAGACTCTATTGAAGCCCTTTGATATGTCTAGTACTCTAGTGCAACAGAAAAAAGTCTCGCCGAAGTCCCGAAAGTTGGATGACCAAGAGTTAGTAAGATATGAAAGAAGATCACCAGTAGAGCGACCCTTAAGGAAGCCATACTGGCGATCTGAGAGCAGATAATGCGAAGAGAAATGCTCAAGAAATTTGGAAGCAAGAATAGTTTCAAAAACTTTAGAGATACAAGAGATGAGAGCAATTGGATGATAGTTGGAGGGTTAAGACCAGTCACCCTTCTTTGGGACAGGTTGAATGAGAGCAAACTTCCAGCAAGAAGGAAAGACATTAGAGGAGAGACAGAGACGAAAGAGTTTGCTTAGGCAGGGGGTCAGCACGGAAGCACAGTTTTTAAGTTCAACAGGAGGAACACCGTCCGGACCGTAGGCCTTCTTAGTATTAAGCCCAGAGAGGGTAGAAAGTACATCTTTAGAAGATTTAAACCTCAAAATCAAACACGCTAGTTATCAGCCACCAACCAACCCTAATATCGCCTTTAAATTCAAGTTAACTGTCAATATCAAAATAAAAATATACAATAATACATACTTTTTGTATAATTATACTTGATATTGACATAACTTGAATTTAAAGGCGATATTAGGGTTGGATGGTGGCTGATAACTACCGTGTTTGATGAAGGAGCAATAATGGTTTGGTGGTTCTCACAGGTAAGCCACGGTAGCCTTGTCCGTTTCTTAGTCATTAATGTGTGACTTTAACCTCATGACACAGGGACAAGAGGCTTATTCCTATACTTTTGGTAATGCACCATATTGACGAAAATTAGGGCATGGTGTGAAAAAAGCTGTGTCATAATATCATACTGATTCAACTGTTTGCTAATAAGTTATTCCCGAAAAACGATGTAACACGGCCTCTGAAACCCATAGTAGTTTGGTCGAAACTACATTTTCGCAGTTCTATGATTATAAAGCTTTGCTCAGGTTGATTCTACGCATTTGAATATGGCATTTACAAAGACATTTTCTAATCATTAATTATAAAATTAATAAATCAGGGCTAGCATTTCCACCCATAGGAATTCCTAGTATTTGTTTGGGTAATTATAGGGAATAGGCACGCACCCTTATTTTTCATGTTTTTTCTTCCAGATTTTGAGAAATGAGTGTTTTCTCGGTTTTAGTTATAATTGCAATGTGGGATACACGATGGGTTGAGGGAGCTCACCCCACCATGAATTATTGAAATTGTCATCTATGTTGCCAGCAGGGGGTAAATATCGATTATACTGCATAATGAAGGCGTTTGTAAATGGTAAGTATGTCCAAAAGAGCTCTGAGATTGATTAGAATGGGCGTTTCTTCTATTAATATCGGGTTTTATAAATGCTGATCAAAATTATTCTTCCACAGTGGATTATACATGAGTACAGTATAAGGATTCCATAGACCTACATTGTCCCTAATAAATTATGTATAATAAGGCTGCGAGCCTGTTCCCTATTATTATCTTTGGTTGAAAATGTAAGGCCCGAATCTAACAAAGGTATTGAAAAGGAGGAATTTAAGAGGATCTTTAAATTTAGTTCTACCAAAATATACTGAACTAGTGGGAGTAGAGATAAAGGCATGTCCAGACGAACGGGCGTACCCTACAATACGATATGTGGGCGTACCCTACATATGCGATAGGCGGACAAATTCCGCTGGGCATGCCTGTGAATGTTGTCCACACGGCAGAGTCGATGAATGGGCGGGCGTGCCCGACGATGCAAGTAGGTTGTAGAGTACAGTACGATAAACATGGTGGCCAGTACTACTGAGAAGAAAATATTTTGTTGCATAATTATTGTCTTTAAAGAAAAGGAGTATGGTGCTAAGAATGGCTAAATCGAAAATGGTTATGGGAGCCATACGTCTTTTTAAGCTTGATAGAGGTCTAGGGAGGAAACTAGAAACATAATAAATAAATGGAAAAAAAAAATACCAAAAGGTGAACCATCTCCCCTTACCTCTCTCGCCTCTGGGTAAGTTACAAAGTTAGAAATGGACAGACACAATTGGTTTTGGCATAAATATTTTGCTCGGGAGCGTTTTCGAAGCCTTGTGTATTTCTATATTCCCATCCACCAGATTGCTGTTTATTGTGATGTATCATATGTCAATGGAAAGAGGAATGACTATACTACATGATAAAAAAACTAAAAATTGTAAATAAATCGAAACATGAAAGTGTATACGAGTCCGGAATAAAAGTATTTCCCGCACAATTGTGTTCACACCATCCTATCTCGAAATTGTGAGTGATGACCATATATTTTTATATGCTCAAATAATAGTATTTTTTCTGCGCTCTCCAAATCTGAAAAGAGAAATTGTCTATCTTCAATAGTTCTCAAGCAGTGACCGAAAACAAAAAGATATTTTGCATGATATGGTTTATAAAATGTAAGAATGATTTCTTTGTTTTCCGGCACACAGGTTGGTGAAGGCCCGGCCCCGGCCGTCCAATCCCATGCCAGGCTGAAGGCATGACGTCACCCCCGGATCTTGTAGCCTCTGCCTCTTTGGGGTGGGGGGTGTGGGGGTTTTAAATTACCCGAAATAGAAATAACCACCATGCCACAACAGACCAGCCGGAACCAGAAACGAAGACTGGAGAGAGAAGGGGAAACTATGAGAAAAGGAAACAAAGGAGAACAAACACAATCAAAGAAAACGGCGAAGACAAACAAGAATAACAACCAGACAAAAGGAAATATAAAAACCCAAAGACCCACCACACATCTAAGAAAGAAAAAGAAACAGCATAAAGAGAAAGAAAACTCGCACCACCACATAAACACCAAACAACCGCCGCAACCTGAAATAAATAGTAAAACAGAAAGTAAACAAACAACATGGCTGCCCAAGATTAACCCCGCCCCACAGCAATACTCTAGGGAAGCCCGAATTGCCAATATCAACCACAGTCTACCACCTACACCAGGAAAAACAATCAGCATCACCATTAACCATGCAGGAGGACAGAAGAAGAAAGTACTGTACCGCCAAAGCAACGAGGAAGAGCATACCCAAATTTCCCCTCTCGATGGATGCGCCTCTCTTCCACGCAGCCTATCCTACCACCAGCGCGAGAATTTCTAGGGGGCTACCTCATCCCACTAATCACCTCCCCCCCCCCCCCCTGCACCTATGACCTTCTGTCTCCCAGTACCAGCCCTGGGAATTAGCAGCAATCGTCATGACCATATCAACGAGAACCAGGTGGAGTCAGCAATTTGAGGGTTCATTTGACTTGCATGCAAGATTTGAGCCTAAGAATTACCCCCTCATTCATTCGAGTACTCATGCTATGGCTTATTGTCTGAGAGTTATTTTCTCTACTAGTGAACTTTTGTTCTTACACACCATGGTGTAGTGACAACATCAGGATCTCTTTTAGGCTGCAAGTTTTGACACTGAAAGTATTACCGAAGGCATACCACAAACTGACTTTCAGAATCAATCCAGTACTCTACAAAACTATTAAAGAAGTCTTTGCCATGGCAAGACAGCTCTAATAGTTCGGGCTTTGCGAGATACCGTACAAGTAACGGCACTTAGCACATAAAGTCCATGCTGCATCTGTCCAACAGCATGGTCAAGAACATATGCTGTAAAAAGGTTTAATAACCGACCCCTGGGTTCTTTGAACACTCTTACAACGGCCAGAGGCAGATTAAGTGAGTTAGTATTATAGTAAGGCCATGATCTTACTTTTCTACCGAACAATTTACAAATGTATCTCGAAGGGGGATCTTGAGGATAATTTATTACGCTCGATGGAGGTCTACTGAGGAAACAAAAACAATACTATATAATTTAATGTATACACTAGTAAATAAACCCTACCCCGTTAAGTCTAAGGCTTAACTTACATCATAATCCTGAAAAGGTTAAGCTTATGAGTCTAGTCGTATATCTTCCTGCCTAGAGACATTGAGACCGAGGCGTTTGCTGAAGCCATAATCTATGTTCTTGATATATTGTGCAGCAAATATTTACACTTAGGGTGCAACAAAACGTTTCACAATATACACTTTCAATCATTCACACCTACAACTTACCAGGAAACCTATTTCAACGAACATAACCAAATATATTATTGTGAACATAAATAACAGCCTAAATTATTCCGACCCCCCAAATTTGTCTAAAAAAGTATTCGGAAAACTAAATATATAATTATTGGATCTCTCTCTCTCTCTCTCAGAAACAATTAAAAAAGCCAATTAAATTTATTTTGGTTTGTTCTCTCTCTCTCTCTCTCTCTATCAGCTAGGCTAGGTTGTGATATAATACCACGCTCCAGGGGTTCTTGCTGGACCACGGTAATAATAGCTTCTTCATCCTTATATTTTGTATTCCACCTATAATACATTTCTACTGACACAACATATGTTACATCATCTATGTCACACCACCGATGTCACACCACCTATGTTACACCATCTACAGTATGTCACACCACCTATGTTACACCATCTACAGTATGTCACACCACCTATGTTACACCATCTACAGTATGTCACACCACCTATGTCACACCAACTATGTTAAACCCCATATGTCACACCACCTATGTCACACCCCCTATGTTGCACCTCCTATTTCACACCACCTATGTCACACCACCTATGTCACACCACCTGTCACATCACCTATGTCACACCCCTATGTCACACCACCTATGTAACACCCCTATGTCACACCACCTATATCACACCACCTATGTCGCACCACCTATGTCACACCACCTATGTCACACCCCCTATGTCACACCACCTATGTCACACCACATATGTCACACCACGTATGTTACACCACCTATGTCACACACCCTATGTCACACCACCTATGTCACACGACCTATGTCACACCACCTATGCCACACCTCCTATGTCACACCCTTTATGTCACACCACTTATGTCACACCACTTATGTCACACCCCCTATGTCACACCACCTATGTCACACCTCCTATGTAACACCACCTATGTCACACCTCCTATGTCACACCACCTGTGAGAAATAAATTGGGCCGTGGTGGTCAAGTGGTGAGCACGCTCGCGTGTGAATCTGAAAGACCCGGGATCGAATCCCTGCCACGGCGGACATTTAGTGGGTGCGGTAGTACGTCCTAGCATGTTTCACATGCTTGCACCCAGTTAGGGGATATCCTGACGACGTATACAGACAAAACACACATAACAAAGCCACTCCAACACCTTCCTCTCTCTCCAACACCCCTTCTCCCCTCTCAACACTTCTCTGAGCTATTGCCGATAAAAATGGCATGTTCAGTCCTGTACAGAATCGTAAGATTCAGAGTCGTAAAGATTCCAGGACGAGCTCACCAGCGGCGGATCCCCAGATCGACCGTGGTGATTGTCACCTAAACATCTACAAAACAAAACAAAACCGGTATCTGGGGAATGTTGGCAACAACCTTCCGATAGGGTAACCTCACTAGAGTGAACACTTTCCTACCAGAACCCGGTGATTGTATATATTGTAGATATTAATTAATGTTAGGTCATTTAGTACTGTATAAGATTACCTTGATCAAGTTAATTTAGTTATAAAACCTTGTAGAAATAAGTTTAGAAGAACTGTAAAGAGGATCAGTTTAAATATTCCCGCGACCGCATACGCGATCCACCGTTTGCTTTAGGGTCGTTAATATCTTGATATTATGTTCACTAAATCGTTGTGAAACGATGTTCACCTTTATAATTATATAATTTAAATGCTGATAATTATTTATATGATTTCGTGAAGAGGGAATGAACCCTTGGTAACGAATTAATATATAGTTTATTTAAGAGTCGGAAATTGAAGTTCCGATCAGACGCTAGTAAACTTTTGAACGGTAGAGACGTGTCCCGTGATCTCCTCCACCACAATTCCCACGCCCGGCCCGGAGTCCTGACCTATAACCCTTATCTACCGAAGCCGGAATCCTCTGAACTAAACCAGGACCCTAGTTATAGCTAAGTCATTGATATACATGGCCATTGATACAATGTTTAGTTAGGGCATCCTGAGAGATAGGCTACCATAGTTCATACCATAAGGTAGGCGATCTCAGACTTTATTTGTATTTATGTTTATTAATTTTATATTTCGATTGGAGTGGTAAGAGATAACCTTTGGCCATATTATCCCCCACACCACCTATGTCACACCACCTATGTCACACCCCCTATGTCACACCCCCTATGTCACACCACCTATGTCACACCTCCTATATCACACCACCTGTGTCACACCCCCTATGTCACACCTCCTATATCACACCACCTGTGTCACACCTCCTATGTTACACCACCTGTTACACCACCTATGTTACACCACCTATGTCACACCACCTATTTCATACCACCTAAGGGACAAGTGGTATAACAGAGGTGGTATGACAACAAATATTTGAAAAAAGGTATCGTGGTAAGTAGTGTTATACAAGTTGGAAGATAATAATGATGAGGTAGATCGTTATTATAGTTGGAGTCCAGGAAGAATCACTGGAGCTGAGAGAGAGAGAGAGAGAGAGAGAGAGAGCAGCAAAGCATTAAACCTGTCTCCTCTTAATTAGATAATACCCATAAACTTACCTGACCACAAGATGCCAAGGCCCTTAACTTAATTTGCCTTATAATTTATATGGGTGGTAACTGAATCAAATGCGCGTATTTAAGCGAGATGCTCTGTGTCCTCATTACCCATGAGGTCGATGAGGATATATATATATATATATATATATATATATATATATATATCAAGTATGTTTGACAAATACACATGAGCTAATAACTGTTTATATACTCCCAACCGGATTCGAACCTCCGACATTCAGAACGAGTATAATCCACTACACCACGGCGTGATAAAGGAAACTTAATCTTTTTCTATTTATATTAAGGAGAAGGGAAATCCTTCTAGGAGAATGTACACGTCGCAGGATCCATATTCTATGATACCATACAGGGATTCTTACAAGATTTCCCACGCAACTCGGGTTATAGAGATTTCATTTAAATTCTCGCTCAGCCAAACACGAGTGTCCTTAATATCACATATATCTCACAAATACTTGTGAGCTAATAAATGTTTATGTACTCCCCGCCGGAATAAAACCTCCGACATTCAGAATTAGTGTCCAAGCTTTTAATCCACTACACAATGGCGTGATAAAGGAATCTTCACCTTTTTATATTTATATTTATAAGGGAAGGAAAATCCTACTTCGAGAATGTATTTCAATTTATGCACAAGTCGCAGTATCACACCATGGTGTAGATGTGGATTAAATTGCTTGGACACTCGTTCTGAATGTCGGATGTTCGAGTCCGGCTGGGTGTATATACTGTATGTATATATATATATATATATATGTCTTAACTCTCAGTTGAGCTCGAACCACCGACAATCAGCACGAGTGCCCATGTTTTGTTCAACTCTACCACAGCATCATACAAAATATACTTTTCCTAACTGTTTCTTTTCATAACAGTTTCTTTTGTATATTCATGAGAAAGGAAATCCTACTTGGAAAAAATATTAAATTTCATACAAATGTCATAAGCCATATTCCAGGATACCCCATACATAACAGGGATTTTTCTAGTACTCCCACGTAACTCGGACTGAAATGATATAATTTAATTTTCACGCAACCAAGCACGAGAGTCATAAATATCAAGTATATCTCACAAAAAACACGTGTATATAAGAATGTCCATATCATGGGTGACCTATATGGTAGTATTTATTTCCCCACAACTACCCATTACACACCCTTCACCAAGCAACCTGGTGATAACTATACCCTATTCCAAATAAGTAGTCCAGAACCCTAACCTCTGTAACTCCAAAAGAATTAGAGCGAATGGTCTGTAAGTACCCACACCTATTCCCTGGCAGCCTTTTCCCAAATGGTAGAAATATTTGATCGACTACTCTAGTAATTTGTGAGTTGTAGCGGTTAATGTTCAAGAATTTTTACCTACTTATTTGGAATAGGGTATTGTAGGTGTATTGCAGCTTGGTTCCCTTTGTAATACTATATAACCATTTGTAATAGTGCAATATTATAGGTGGCAGCAGTATTGATGATAAATGTGATTTGATAAAATAATAAACCCTCAGAAAGACAAACACGCAGACGGTGATGAGACAGACATGAGGTAATAATAGGATTAATATAGTTCAATCCCAACACCAAACCCCTCCCAATGAAATTAATGAGAGCATGTGATCCTTCCGGGATTCGCACTTGGGATCACAGATGGGTATATGAGCGGTCAGGCAAACAGACAAAAGCTAAACCCATGATCACACTGGCTGACCTACTGTGGGGAAGATAATTATATAAAGAATGTTGTAAATATATCCCCACCTCTCTCTCTCTCTCTCTCTCTCTCTCTCTCTCTCTCTCTCTCTCTCTCTCTCTCATTCTTCTTCTTCTTTTCCTCCCACTTTCCCTTACTATCGAATTTGTCATATCTACTAGAATTAAGTTCTGACCACCTCGCTGGGATCATAAGGTCTGTGTGGCCAGTGTATTTATGGTAATCTCTCTCTCTCTCTCGCTCTGTTGAATAAGCAACTGATTGGATATAATTGAGGTCTGGCTATCCCTCCCTGTATTCACCTTTCCACCGACATACCAGAAATCACAAACACGTGGCCTGGACTTCATTAAGGGGGAGGTAGTCACTTTTCCTGGATCCCTTCTCCAGTTTTAGCATATTAGGTTTGATAATTTAAGACGTTCGTTCCATTAGTTTGGCGATTTTGAGACCTTTCGACCCTTTTCTTGTCAATATTAAGACCTTTCGTGTCAATTAGTAATCGATGTTTTCCTGGCGAGCGATAGCGAACCTGTAATTTTAGAAGGAATCAACCTTCGGCAGGGACATTTTGGTACCGATTTGTTTTAAAAATTATCTTGAAAGGGGGTCTAGAGGGTGTTTTTTAAGCATGATGGAACCCCTTCATCACCATGACTATACCAGAGCTGTTAACCCCTTCATCACCATGACTATACCAGAGCTGTTAACCCCTTCATCACCATGACTATACCAGAGCTGTTAACCCCTTCAACACCATGACTATACCAGAGCTGTTAACCCCTTCAGTACCATGACTATACCAGAGCTGTTAACCCCTTCAACACCATAACTATACCAGAGCTGTTAACCCCTTCAGTACCATGACTATACCAGAGCTGTTAACCCCTTCATCACCATGACTATACCAGAGCTGTTAACCCCTTCATCACCATGACTATACCAGAGCTGTTAACCCCTTCATCACCATGACTATACCAGAGCTGTTAACCCCTTCATCACCATGACTATACCAGAGCTGTTAACCCCTTCATCACCATGACTATACCAGAGCTGTTAACCCCTTCATCACCATGACTATACCAGAGCTGTTAACCCCTTCATCACCATGACTATACCAGAGCTGTTAACCCCTTCATCACCATGACTATACCAGAGCTGTTAACCCCTTCATCACCATGACTATACCAGAGCTGGTAACCCTGTCATCACCATGACTATACCAGAGCTGTTAACCCCTTCATCACCATGACTATACCAGAGCTGTTAACCCCATCATCACCATGACTATACCAGAGCTGTTAACCCCTTCATCACCATGACTATACCAGAGCTGGTAACCCTTTCATCACCATGACTATACCAGAGCTGTTAACCCCTTCATCACCATGACTATACCAGAGCTGTTAACCCCATCATCACCATGACTATACCAGAGCTGGTAACCCTTTCATCACCATGACTATACCAGAGCTGTTAACCCCTTCATCACCATGACTATACCAGAGCTGTTAACCCCTTCAGTACCATGACTAGACCAGAGCTGTTAAACCCTTCATCACCATGACTATACCAGAGCTGTTAACCCCTTCATCACCATGACTATACCAGAGCTGTTAACCCCTTCAGTACCATGACTATACCAGAGCTGTTAACCCCTTCAGCACCATGACTATTATAGAGCTGTTAACCCCTTCAGCACCATGACTATACCAGAGCTGTTAACCCCTTAATCACCCTGACTATACCAGAGCTCTTAACCCCTTCATCACCATCTTTTAACCCCTTCATCACCATGACTATACCAGAGCTGTTAACCCCTTCAGCACCATTAGTACTATGTAGTAGTATACTAATTAGGCATATACTGTTAGGGAAGCATGTGTCTTTGTGTCGAATTGTGGGTATAATTGCGAGTATGGCCTTTGAACATAAAGTCAATAGTTGTACAATGTATGTTATATATATTCATTTTTTGTAAATGGTATTACATGGGTAATTGTGATAATGAACAATCAGCTGTGAGCTCTGGGAAGTGAGTGTGACCTCAGGGTTAATCACCATTAATTTAATTTGTTTTATGTTATTATATTTTGCCTACATACATCCCTTTTCGAATTTAGAAAAATCATTACAACACGTAGTTCCCGGGGCACATAGCTGTGACTAAGTGTATTATATACAATTGTATTTTGATAGATCGAGTTATAGCCAGGTGCCTTTAAGAGAGACATCTCTCAAAAGGCTCAGCCTTATTTTTTTGTATTATTATATATTTGTTTTTTAACAAAACATTTGTAAGCAAAATTGTATTGTATACTAAAGGCTAAATAAAAAGATTTCAATTCAATTTCAATTCAATTTCAATTCAATTCAATTCATGACTATACCAGAGCTGTTAACCCCTTCCTCACCATCTGTTAACCCCTTCATCACCATCTGTTAACCCCTTCATCACCATCTTTTAACCCCTTCATCACCATGACTATACCAGAGCTGTTAACCCCTTCAGCACCATGACACATTGTTTACCTTTCATTCAAGCTAACATTATACGATGTTATGCAGCCTAACCCCTCTAGGATTATGTCGCGTTTTGAAAGTGTATTCTGGCTATTATTAGACGATTTTATTTAGACTTGGGAGTGTTTATGAAAGTCAGAGGGTTAAGGGAGATGGTATGTATCCTTTTAACTGCCACAGATACTTTCTAACCCTGGTAGAGTAACGTCCCATTTTGGGGTCAGCACTGGTAACGAGTTTACCGATCATATACCACGGATTAAAATATTTGCTAACAAAAAGTTGCTGTCGGACTTTCCTTTTTTCAACTGCTAACATTAATTCAATGTTTCCTTAATACTATGTTAGATGTTAATCAAACTACAATGAATGTGAGCAATTTTAATGCAACAAAATGTGTCCCCTGTGAATGACTCATCCCCTTTGCTTAGTGGGCCGATGTTTGATGCTGATTTAGCCTTTTGTTTGGCATATGACAAAAGTACTTGGAATTTTCCTTTATTTTTTTATTTATTTATTTTTTCTATGTAAATGAGGTAGACAAAAGGTATAACTGCCTGCAGCGAGTGCCTCCCCCAGATTTCAAAGAATGACAGGGCCGAAATCAAGGGACGTTCGAGCTAAAATGCCTGGACACACGGAGTGTGAAGCAATTAAAGTCATAGGAAGAGGGAAAGACTGATTCTGGGAGAGTTCCAGAGCTCAGCAGTTGAATAGAAGAAAGTCTGAGAATAGCGTTTCACTCTTGGGTTGGAGAGTTGCACAGAGAAGGGGTATGGATTGTGTTGCAAGGCGGGTACTACGTACCCCAAGTAGAGGAGGTGGTATACACCGGGAAAGCTCAGAGGAACACTGATTATTGTAGTAGCGATAGAATAGTGAGAGAGATGCAATATTGCGGCGAAGAGAGAGAGAGATTGCAGAGAGTTGGTGAGTGGACGGGAGTTAATGATACGAAAGGCTTTCCTTTCTACTTTATCTAGGAATGCGGTGCGAGAGGATCCTCCCCACACATGTGAACAATACTCAATACAAGGACGCACTGTGCCCCTGTACAGAGCAAGAAGCTGCGCAGGGGTAAAGAACCCCTTGAGGTGGTTGAGCACACCCAGCTTCTGGGAAGCTGCCTTAGCGAGACTGGTAATATGGTCTTTCCAAGTGAAAGCAGAAGAAAAAGAGACACCGAGAACATTGAGGGAAGATGAAGGGTTGATTTTTGTATTGTTGAAGAATAAGGGATAGTCCTCTGGAGGTTCCTGACGGGTAGTAAGATGGATAAATTGAGTTTTGGAAGCATTAACCCTTAACTGCCTTAAGTCGGGCTCCAATTTGCAGCAAGTTAGGAACATTATTAAGGCTTTTAAAGGGTTAAAATAGAGTGCAAATGGCCAGGAGCGCAGTAGGCCACACGTCCGACACCCAGGGCTTACCGCCGCCCACTGACTCACGCTCCCTCTGTTCTCGAGAGGCCGGCAGTGTTGCCAGTAGTGAGCGTAGAGGGAAAAAATATGCCGCTATACGCTAAACTCCCATGTTAGTGGTACCACTGCGTGAGAACGACGAGTGCTACGTAGCTCGTTCTGGTCTCATTTTGAAGCTTTTAGCACCTAGTTTTTTGCTGAATAAATTTCTTTTCATGCAGATACTGGATTGATCATTCAGGAGGACCTGAATATGCCCAAAATAGCCCAAAAACTCCCTCTAGACAAGGGTTAAATATAACAAGGTTTTCTCTACCCCAATTGGAAATAGTAGCTAGATCAGAAGATAAGAATTTTATGGCTTCATTACGTTTACTTTTGAGGGACTGCTGGCTGGGGCGTTCTGGAAAACTAATTGAGTGGTGTAAAGTAGAGTCGTCTGCATATGAATGGATGGGACTAGATGTACAGTTGAGAAGATCATCTATGAAAATTAGAAAGAGAATAGGAGATAGGACAGAACCCTGAGGAACACCGGAGTTGATAGAATGAGGAATTGAGCGATGGCCGTCCACAACCGCAGCTATGGAACGGCCGGAAAGGAAATTAGAGACAAAGGAACAGATGGAGGGACAGAAACCGAAGGAGGGCAGTTTGGAAATTAAAGACTTGTGCCAGACTCTATCGAAGGCCTTCGATATGTCTAGTGCAACAGAAAAAGTCTCCCCGAAGTCCCGAAAGTTGGATGACCAAGAGTTATTAAGATATGAAAGAAGATCACCAGTAGAGTGACCCTTAAGGAAGCCATACTGGCGATCTGAGACCAGATTATGAGAAGAGAAATGCTTAAGAAATTTGTAAGCAAGAATAGTTTCAAAAACTTTAAGAGATACAAGAGATGAGAGTAATTGTACGATAGTTGGAGGGTTGAGAGCGGTCACCCTTCTTTGGGACAGGTTGAATGAGAGCAAACTTCCAGCAAGAAGGAAAGACGTTAAAGGAGAGACAGAGACGAAAGAATTTGCCTAGGCAGCGGGTCAGCACGGAAGCACAATTTTTAAGTACAACAGGAGGAACACCGTCCAGACTGTACGCCTTCTTAGTATTAAGCCCAGAGAGGGTAGAAAGTACATCTTTAGAAGAGATTAGGATATTAGGCATAAGTAGGAGAGAGGGGGGTGGATAGTTGCAATACCTGCAATAGCTTTCCTCTCCTCTTCCATAATATGTTGTAGTTCATATGAGATTCTTAAGGTTTGTTAAATGTCCACAATATCTCTATCGATTTTGGCCTTTTACCTATCCTGTAGATTTTGATGTGTGCGTCATTTTGTGTGTAATGTTTTTCTTATGTACAGCTTCCTTCTTTCCCGATCTGGTTTGCTTCTTCGTCTTGTTTGTCTTTCAGATAATTATGTGGTGGCTACAGATTTGGGTTATGGCTTGTTATTAGGACTAGACCTTCTGATGGTGTCAGGTTATTCATTAAATCTTCCCAGTCTATTTCCTCCATTTCTTGATTTACCTCTTCCCACCTAATATTTTTGTTGTTAAAGATAAATTTACTGAAAGGGTCGGTTTTTAGTCTCGAATTTGTGGTTGTCTGTACACTTAGTTGTTTTGATCTCAATTAATTTATGATCAGAGTATGTTGTGTCCGATATGTTATGCTGATATTTCTAAGAACTTCAAAATTGTTTGTCTGTACTGACGGTACTGTAGGAATGTCACTTAGGTCTTCTGATGTAAAGACTGATGCAAAGAAGTTGTTGAGAGTATTACTCATTTTGGCATCTTCTTTGGTAAAATCTCCATTTTCATCTACCAAGGGTCCAATCGTTGAAGTCACCACTTTCTTCTTCCTGATGTAACTGTAGAATTCGTTTGGGTTAGTCTTGCTTTGATTTGCAGCATGTAACTCCAAAGTGTTTGTACTTTGTTTAATTAACCTTTTGGATTTACGTCGTAGATCTTTGAAGGCCTGTCTATTTTCATCGTTATCAGAGGCTTGTAATCTCTCATGAGCTTTCTTTTTAGCGAGTAGACATTCAGTTATTTCTCTATTCTACCATTTAGGTTTGTTATTATGTGCAGATCTTCTGGGTTTTTTTATGGTATGAACTCGCGTACTGCTGTACATTTCTGTGACAATTTACCATGATTGGTTTAGCTCATTATTGATTATAAAACTCCAATTCACTCCTTTAAATTTTGTTCTGAGTTTATGGAAATGTTCTCGCTTGAAATTTGGAACTTTCTCATTGCTGGTATTGAGTTTATTGCTATTAAATTGTATCCTGAAAGTGATCGTACGGTGGTCACTATTGCAGAATTCATCACCAACAGTCACATTATCGATTAAGTCTTCTTTTGTTGCAAGTACAAGGTCAAGAACATTATTACTGCGGGTTGGAGATTGAACAAATTGATGGAGGGAGTTTTCTTGTAGGTTGGCAAACAGATCGTGTCCGGAGTGTGAAGTAAGAGTGTCGCCCCATTTGGTCACTGGTAAATTAAAGTTGCCAAAAATTATAGGATCGTGTATGTTACTTATTTCTGCAATTTTCTCATAAATCTCTTGGTCGGTTTGCACTGATTGGGCTGGGGCCTATATATTAATGCTAGGATTATTTTTGTTCTTTTATTATTTTTTATTAGCACATAAGATGAATCAATATTTACTATTTGAGGTTTTGACAAGATAATAGGGTTAAGACTTTCTTTGATGAAAAATATAATGCTGCCTCCATTTTTATCAACTCTGCTTTTCTCAAACATTACACAGCTGGAAAGTGAAAATTCTGCTAAAAAGTCTCTGTCTTCCGTATTTAGCCAAACATTTTCTGAAAACACGAGTTCCTCTAGTTATGAAAATGTATTGTGTATACTTCGAGGGTTCATGTAGAAGACCTTTAGAGATGTGGTTCTTGATATCATTTGATGCTCGCCACATGCATACCAACATGGTAGTTGGTAGTTTGATAATCAGACAGATAACACATGTACTGACAGCTAGACTGACGAGAAAAGAGTGCTTCAAATAAATGCATTTTAGAATGTACACTCACGCTACTAAAGGTTGCTCAGGGGTGGGTCCTTCCTTCCCCTACTCCACCCTGGGCAGGTGGAAGGGGGGAGTCGGGTCCAAGTCTACCCCACCTTCCACCCCCAAACTATCCCCAACTCCCCCACCTTCCTTCTCTAGCTGGCAGTTAGTGATTAGCGACGATTGTTCTCATTCATTGCAAAATATTGCTAAACCATCATTGCACATGCTTACAATGGCCAACATTTAAAATTTATTCGGAATTTATTAATACAATATACTGTATAATTGTATTCTCAAAATTAGTTTCTATACACGTGGGTTACAAGAATCTCAGCTGTAGTGATCTGCTTCTCTCTCTCTCTCTCTCTCTCTCTCTCTCTCTCTCTCTCTCTCTCTCTCTCTCTCTCTCTCTCTCTCTCTTAACACGCAGACTACGAGGTCAATTCAATTAAGTTTTTAAAATATGTATTGGGGTTGACAATGTGGATCATAGGAAACTGTTTACTTTCAATATGAATACAATACGCAACCATGGCTGGCAGTTAGAATTGAAAAGGTTTAGCGCTAGTATTTGTGGACACTGTTTCCCATTTAAGATCTGTTCTACCTGGGACAAACTTTCCTCAGAAGTTTTAAAACATTTCCTCAGTAGAGCAGTTCAAGAAGACAGTAGTCAGTAGATAGTATTTTGCACACTCTGTGTAAGGAGTGTAGTGCACTGAACAATGCCTCTCCTTCCACTTCGAATATTTTCCCGAAATGGACTGCAAGGTCTTTGAGATGCTAACTATTCCTTGTAACTCATTGTAACTCTCTCATAGCGCACACTTTTAACAACCAAGATATAACCGGTCTGAATGGGTTATATTTCCCTTTATTTTAGTGTGTGTGATGAATGTTGCCTGCATTCGATACATAGAGAAGAGAGTTGATGGGGTTTGTAGAGATGAGAGGCTGGGATCACAGATCGAGACAAAGAAGGGGGAAGTGAGAAGGCGAGCCCTGCTACTCAAGGGCTCGATACTCAAACCTTACTAAAAATTAACCGAATTTGATCGTAAGTTGTATCGAGTTCTACGTTTAATTGATTAAAAAGAAGTGCATAGGCCACATACAATTAAATACAGACCGTTTATAGTATGTATGGTATTGAATAAATGGGAGAAACTGATTGAGATTATGAACGAAACAATCAATAACAGTCGCAATACTATTCCAGCCAATGTTTGCCTTTAGTCCTTTCCTTTTACGATATATAAGCCCGATTGTGTAAGTAATTTGAGAAACTAGGCGTAGATCGTAGAGGGCATGTTAATGTGTATTGCAATAATGGTGAACATAATATCCTGAATACTGTATGATAATGGATTTAATAATTACGGTATTATTATATTCATATCACATTAAATATTGATCGTAGAAAGCAGTGCAATGAGAGAGACAAACACACGCAGAGCGCAAGAGAGAGAGAGAGAAGCAGATCACTACAGCCAAGATTCGTGTAACCCACGTTGTGTATAGAAACTCATTTTGAGATTATAATTTGCAGTATATTGTATTAATAAATTCCTAATAAATATTAAATGTTGGTCATTGTAAGCATGTGCAATGATGGTTTAACAATTATTTGCAATACAGGAGAACAATCGTCGCTAATCACGAACTGCCAGCTAGAGAAGGAAGGTGGGGGAGTTGGGGATAGTTTGTGGGTGAAAGGTGGGGGTAGACTTGGACCCGACTCCCCCCTTCCACCTGCCCAGGGTGGAGTAGGGGAAGGGAGGACCCACCCCTGAGCAACTCTTAGTACGTGTGAGTGTACATACCTAAACAAATATGGTCGTTCATTCCTTGGAGATAATTATTAACATCGTTCTTAACACCAATAACACCCCAAATTAAATTAATGGAAGTATGTGATTCTCCCAGGATTCGAACCTAGGATAGCACATACAGAACTTACACGCTCTAACCATTACACCATTAAGACAGTTAGGTGACATTATAGTGTGAGTGCATAGTGCAAAATATTGATTGCAAAGTATGAAATATTTAGTCCAGTCCCTCTTACCACTTGAATACTGATCTGCAACCTCTGATGTCAATTTACTGCAGATAAAACAACAGCACCTATATAAGTGGCTTCTACACACAATAAAACAGCACCCATAAGTGGCTTCTACACACAATAAAACAACAGCACCTATAAGTGGCTTCTACACACAATAAAACAACAGCACCTATATAAGTGGCTTCTACACACAATAAAACAACAGCAACTATAGAAGTGGCTTCTACACACAATAAAACAACAGCAACTATAGAAGTGGCTTCTACACACAATAAAACAACAGCACCTATAAGTGACTTCTACACACAATAAAACAACAGCACCTATAAGTGGCTTCTACACACAATAAAACAGCACCCATAAGTGGCTTCTACACACAATAAAACAGCACCCATAAGTGGCTTCTACACACAATAAAACAACAGCACCTATAAGTGGCTTCTACACACAATAAAACAACAGCACCTATAAGTGGCTTCTACACACAATAAAACAACAGCACCTATAAGTGGCTTCTACACACAATAAAACAACAGCACCTATAAGTGGCTTCTACACACAATAATGCTAAACCTCTTCAGCTCTAACTTTGAACATTTCACGCAGTATGTGCGCTGTTCATACTAGGGAGATTTCCACTTAAAGGATATTTTTTCTGGACCCCTTTCGCCCTCATGTTTAGCCCCATCGATTTTATAATTGTATGGCGTGTGCTCCATTAGTTTAGCGATTTTAAGAACTTTCGCCCCATTTCTGCCAATGTTTAGCCTTTTTGTGCCATTTAGGTGTCGCCTTTTCCTGGCGAGCGAAAGTGAGCCTTTTTAAACTGAATAAAATCGTCAAATAATAGCCAGAACAAAGTTAAAAGGAGAGCATCGGTACTGAAAGGATTAATACTCCAGGAGCTAATTACATTTCAGAAGCGAGTCATTATATAACGCATCTCCGACTTATTACGTATTCAACAAGCCTTAACAAAATATGGCAATGCAAGGAGCATACTATTTTTGCCTTTACATTAACTATATGAGAGAGAGAGAAAGCGAGAGAGAGAGAGAGAGAGAGAAAGCGAGAGAGAGAGAGAAAGCGAGAGAGAGATCCTTTAGATTATCCTCAAGACGAACAGGACCATAACTCTAATATATGCAACATGTAACTACGTTACGGTTTACACGGCTGCCATTTACCATTGTTTAACCCTTTCAACATCCGATACGCATTTATTTTTAGTTTATTATTAGACGATATTATTCAGATTAGAAAGGGTATATGGAAGTCAGAGAGTTAATTGAGCCAGTCTTTACCCTTAAGACTGACACGGATCCTTCCTAAGCTGTCTAAAATTGATTAATGATAGCCAGAATAAAATGTCATAATGCGTCAAAATTCTCCAAAGTGTTAAGATATTGATCGTTAAACTTCAGAAAGGCAAGCATATATATATATATATATATATATATATATATATATATATATATATATATATATATATATATGCGAATATGCTTTCACATTAAAGGTGTGTAGAAAAGGGTAGGTTCACTGCACAAAGTTTAAAAAATGTTAGTGCTAAAATTAAATTGCATCTAAAATATATTGCATGCACAAAAAAAAGGTTTAAAAAGTATGTCCGAGTATCTTATTAGAAGGCTCGGACTGTTGTGTACATATTAAAATAATGTTTATGTAAAAGTGTTAAAATGCATTTCTCTACTTTCGTAGATCTTCAGTTATTATAAAAATTTGCAAGAGTGGCTGGCTCCAGAGTCAGGTATTTGTTCTGTACTCTTCTGTGGATTTCCAGTCACTGGTTTAGACAATAAAATGTTTGTCTTAGGTTATGATAGTTAAAAAATACTTCGTTCTTGTTCCAATATTGTTTTTCGTTCAGAGTCTATTTATAGTTCTTTATTCAAATGAGGCTTGCATTTATTTATGAAGTGACTTTCTTTACTCTTTCTCAAAGCAACGTCATCTTTCTTTACTTTGTAAAAGGGCATTATTAAAATTAGGAGATTTATCTTTAGCACATTTTGATATGTGAGTACTAACATATAGCCCTGTATTATGTCTAATGTGGTCCCTGTGCAGGTTTGTTCTAAGTCTAAGATTCGAAGTCTCGCCAATGTAGATGGAATTACAGCCATAACAACGAATCACGTAGATACAATTGAGCGTGGAACAATTCATATTATGATTAATTTCAAATGTGTAATTAGTGTCTACAAATTTGAATTGATTCCCTTCTATTATTTGTGTGCAGAATTTGCATCTTGGGTTACCACATTTCGTCACCCCTTGATTTTGTACCGTATTGAATCTGGCCTTGGTTAGCAAATTCTTAAGGTTACTGGGTTGTTTCTTCGACTTTATTAATGAAACATCTTTAAATATATGCTTAGTTTCTTGAGAGGTTTTTAATAGGGCAACTGCGGATTTTGCTCCACTGAAATGATCATCGAAGTTTGGATTGTATGTACTTATGTATGGCAGTATATCATTGGATGTATTGTCAGTTGCTTTATCACTGGTGCGTAGTACGCTGATGGAGATCTGCTTTGCGCGACTTATTCCATTATTTATTATGCCTTTAGGATAATTACGATCCAATAAAAAGTCTTTTAATTCACTTAATCTTATATCTCTCAGAGTAGGTTCTGAAACAATTGTGCAAATTCTGCGTGCTAAGTTAAATGGAATGTTGTTTTTTACGTGTCTCGGGTGGTTCGAGTTATATTCCAGATATTGTTTTGTGTCAGTAGCTTTATAGTGGACATCTGTTATCAATGCATTTGTTTACTTCATAATTTTAACATCCAAGAAAGTTACCGTATCTCCTATTTTATCACAGGTGAAATTAATTTTGGGATCAAGCTCATTCATCAAGTCTATTAGCGTGTATACATCACCATCTCTTTCATCCCATACCATGAAGACATCATCTAAATATCTCATATAGTTGTTCTTTATTTTATTGGCAGTGGATTCGCCAAACGAGGAGAGTATTTTATAATATAAGGTATTCTCCAAATATCCCAGGACCAGATTTGCATAATTTGGGGCAAACTTCGTTCCCATTGCTGTTCCAGATACTGGTAGATAATTGGTCCCATTAAACTCAAAGGAGTTATTTTCGAGAATCAATTTGCACCCGTCCGAAATCAGGCTAGAGGGTAAACGGTTTGTTTGTTCATAATGATTTTCAAGCCAATAATTTATGGCTTTGTATCCCAATTCATGACGGATGTTGCTATATAGGCTAACTACGTCTAGAGTCACACACATTCATGACGGATGTTGCTATATAGGCTAACTACGTCTAGAGTCACAAACATTCATGACGGATGTTGCTATATAGGCTAACTACGTCTAGAGTCACACACATTCATGACGGATGTTGCTATATAGGCTAACTACGTCTAGAGTCACAAACATTTCAGAGTCACTCATGTTACGATCCAGGTTTTTAAAGACACGGGGCTCTTCAACATTGGACTAGATAATGGCAAAATGCAACAACGGTAACACTAGATCCAACCCCTGCCTTAAACACTGGAAAACAAAACACCATTACCGCCCTGAGTCGTGCCTGGACAACGAGGTATCCTATGACTCGGTAACTGGTGCACACACACTAGGCTGACGCTCGATGAAACAGCCTATTCTCAAACAGTAAAAGATTACTCGATTAGGTTACACAAAGAAAAGATAGTTAACGTGATTAATTAACGTTACGGTAGATACTCAAATAACTGGCACTCCTGTATTAAAGAAAGTGCAATGCTAGTCCTGCAACATCAACTGGAAACTTCTGAAATAAGTCTGATGCTGGGAAGATGTTCGTAAAGAATCTTGAACAATTATAATGCAGAATACGGGTCACAATAAATACTAGGACATATAGTAATAATAGGCAGGCGAATAATAAAGACTGCGCAAAGGTAGTAATGCTCGACAATTAAAGAAATGCTTCGTGACACAACGCAACAGCCTACTAGGGTTGTGCAACTCAACAACAACCTCGGCTCAAAAGTGCAGTGAATAATAATGTTGCATACATATAATAATGGGGGCTTATCTCTAACCAGTGTCTGCTCAGTTAATAAAGTCTAGCTGGGGTATCAAGGCAGGGCAACAATGGGTGAACATGCGGCTCGTAGCCTAACGTTGTCCGAAGGTGGTATAATGAAGATTACGTTATATGACGGGGATGCTCTCTCGATAAATCTAGGTCTCTAGTACCTAGTTCTATCCTGGCGATCCCTCAGAAGTCAACACAAAGAGGCAGCACTATGTTGTGAGGGATAGGCTATGGCCCTCTCACACCACAGCGCTGTGCTCGCAAAGTAAACCCACCTGAAGACAACTTAGGCTCCCACAGTACCTGTCGATGTCGTGCAGGGCTTAGCTAACACTGCACACATCGGAGACAACGACACAGTAACCTTACCCCTAGTCTAGCTTTAGATAACCAAGCAGAATCACTCAACACCTTGCCAGGGAGACATATACCGGTCTACAACCTTCCCGAGAGAGGACACATACGGAAAAGTCCGTCTCTCAAAAACCTCAATAAAGCCTAATACCTCCTTAACCTAATACGTGGAAATCTCTGAGAGCTTCGCGTACAATACGACTGGTCGACGGTGAACGTCTATGCTGAAACCAGAAGGGATGTTGAGTTTAATAAAGATTAGAGAATGAGAAAGGAGAAGTCGAGAGAGAGAAATAGTATGCAAAGTGGCGAGTATGGGGGACAGAATTGAAAGGATGTAGGCGATACACGTGTCAGGCAAGCTCTGAGCTGGTAAAGAAGACGAGGCCGCGATGGGAAGGGACTAGTTGACCACCTGGCCGCCAATGCCGTCAGCGCCCAAGCGAGCCGTGTCATAGCTCACCCCGCTGCCAGGTGTACTCCCTCACCCTCTCTCGCTCGCCTCCCACACAAGCAACATTTATATTATAGCGAATATAAAATATAAGGCGCGGTCACAGACCAAAACAAAGACCATTTCTAGACTGTCTGTGGCAACACAACACTAATTACATAAAGCAGATCATTCTAGGACAACTGTAGCCCATCCCCCCATCCTGGCGAGCGCTAGCGAGCTGCAATGCCCCACCCAACCATTCTGCAAACGCCGGGAGGCGTCACACTCAGCTGAGAAGGGATCCCTTCTCAGCTGAGCGACTCTGAAATTTGTGTGACTCTAGACGTAGTTAGCCTATATAGCAACATCCGTCCTGAATTGGGATACAAAGCCATAAATTATTGGCTTGAAAATCATTATGAACAAACAAACCGTTTACCCTCTAGCCTGATTTCGGACGGGTGCAAATTGATCCTCGAAAATAACTCCTTTGAGTTTAATGGATCCAATTATCTACAAGTATCTGGAACAGCAATGGGAACGAAGTTTGCCCCAAATTATGCAAATCTGGTCCTGGGATATTTGGAGAATACCTTATATTATAAAATACTCTCCTCGTTTGGCGAATCCACTGCCAATAAAATAAAGAACAACTATATGAGATATTTAGATGATGTCTTCCTGGTATGGGATGAAAGAGATGGTGATGTATACACGCTAATAGACTTCATGAATGAGCTTGATCCTAAAATTAATTTCACCTGTGATAAAATAGGAGATACGGTAACTTTCTTGGATGTTAAAATTATGAAGCAAACAAATGCAGTGATAACAGATGCCCACTATAAAGCTACTGACACAAAACAATATCTGGAATATAACTCGAACTACCCGAGACACGTAAAAAACAACATTCCATTCAACTTAGCACGCAGAATTTGCACCATTGTTTCAGAACCTACTCTGAGATATATAAGATTAAGTGAATTAAAAGACTATTTATTGGCTCGTAATTATCCTAAAGGCATAATAAATAATGGAATAAGGCGCGCAAAGTAGATCTCCATCAGCGTACTACGCACCAGTGATAAAGCAACTGACAATACATCCAATGATATACTACCATAAGTACATACAATCCAAATTTCCATGATCATTTCAGTGGAGCAAAATCCGCAGTTGCCCTATTAAAAACCTCTCAAGAAACTAAGCATATGAGGAGGTCCGTGCCAGAGGGGCCAACTCGCCACGAGTATAGTTTTGAGTTATTGATGTTTAAAGTTAACATACCATACACACAGTAGATAAGGCATAATAATATATTATTATATATTAATGGACAGCTTAGGAACAGACATTTTTTTTTAGATGGTTAAAAAAAAAAAAAAAACATGCATAGGTGGGGGGTTTTTTGGAATACGAAAAAATTATTCGATTTCCTTCAAATTTGTACCATTATGAACATTCACTATAACTAAAGGACAGTTATAATTTCAAGGAAAAATACCCAAAAATAAATATTTTATAAGACTTTTAATCCAAATTTTTAACAAAATGCATGATTTTTGTATTTTATTTTTATATTATTTTGTGTTGTGTTTGTAATAATAATTCATAATGTAATTTGACACGTTACCTTTATGTCCAAGTAGTTTATGTAGGTGGTGAGGGGGGAGGGGAAGGTGGTTGTTAGTATTCCAAGAAGTTGTCGCTGGGATCGTCGACGTCTTCTTCGTTGGCATCTCTAGGTCTTGCAGTCATGGACTTCTGTGCCTCGAAAAGCAGGGTGAAGTAGGTCTTGTGTGGCTGGGGGACGTATTTCGTCAACTCCTGGAGATGCTGTAGCTTCTTTTGGTTCATGGGATCTCCCCCTGGGTACTTGACAGGCAACGGAATTTGCGAGAGGTCTAACACGTTTGGGTCATAAATTTTGCTTCTACCCTTCTGCATAAACCACTCCCGCTGCACATGAAAGCCGTCCATGTAGCCAGCAGACACTTTAATGCCTTCCCTGTAATCATTGGAGACTATCAGGCGCTTGGCAGCCTTGAATCCCGAACCTGTCTGGCCCGCCTTGCTGATGTGTTGTTGCAGAACCTCAAAGTTAAGGAAGTCACTCTCCTCCATGCGGACCACAGTGACCTGCTCCTTCCTTCTGTGTGTCGACATTAGCTGGGTGTAGTGGTCAGTGGTGAATACCTCCTTGCCCTTCAGGTGCTTCTCAAACACACCAAAGTCGCGATCACAGGGCAGAAATGAGTGGCCAGCCTCCAGGAAGAAGTGGATGATAGAAGAAAAACGATGGTTATGGATGAGTCTTAGGTAGCATAGGCAAAGGTTTATGGATGAGTCTTAGGTAGCATAGGCAAAGGTTGATATTCTTGTTCAATTATCTGATTACACCACCTTATCTGAAAACACCACCAGTTTCAAGGAATCAGCAGGTACGTGATGTTGAATGAAGTGATATAAGCAACTTGCCACCTCAGAAGATCCCCTTCTTGCCTCCGACTCGTTCCAGACATAAAAGTAGGCCTTGTTGGACTTGATATCGTGGATACCCAGATTATACGTCCACATTTTGCAGCGGTATTATTGGGCGCTAGTAGTAAGACTGCATAGTGTTTGCTGGAGATCAACAGCAATTCCAAAGATTCCAGGTGTAGTGTCCTTGGTATAAATCTGCATGAAATCATGGCCAGCCTTGACATGAAAATGATGATCGTTCCTCTTCATGGCAAGTTGAGCCCTCTCCTCCCGTTGTGTCTCTGGATCAAGTTCTGCCAATTTTGTTTTGAACTGATCACATGTGCTGCAGGTGTCACTCTTTGGTGGTGTTATCCCGATCTTATAGTTCTGCACCTCCTTAACGAACCGGGATTGCTTAATGCCATTGGGTTCCTCTTGGTGCTCTATCATGTATGTCTGAAAGGCATCATAGAGTCCAGCCCAGGTAGATCCAGGAGGTAGGTACAGCTTGTCCGGATTCTTGGTATGAGAATAATGGGACGTACAGGTGGGCAGAGACTTGCAGAAGCTTTTAAGTAGTTGCAGGAGATCGTCATTAGTCTTGTTGTGGGGTACATGGCGGCCTCTTTGGTCGGGGGACAGAATACCAGTGGCAGTGGAAGAGCTCTTAGAGCACACATTTCGCACACGTTTGGATGTTATGTCATGAATATTTAGAAAGGCAGTACGGCAAACATTGATGTTCTTAGTATTCACTGACACTGAATATTGTTTGACGTTTTTAGTGCGACTCTCCCTTCCCTTCACTCGTGAACGTCTAGACAATGTCTCACTCAATCGCTTATTTATGTACTGGTACTGGTAATCATGGCTTTCCAGTGCCCAATAACTGTTAAATAGTAAATGCACATTATCAATTCCCACTTTCTCGAAGCCCTTATCCAAGCATTCACAAGGGGGCCCTACTTTCTTCGGTGTTACAGCTTTGGCGGTGCCTCTACTAACATAGGTCTGGCCACTGTCCCTTTTACACTTTTTGATCGTCTTCTGCCAGGTCTTTGGCCTTTGTTTACGACTAGGTTGCAGGGAAGGCCTAGCCTCACCAATATCCGAGTCAGATGACATTGTAGCAAAGACATCGGAGAAATAAGGCACAAAATAGCGGAAGTAATCACTCGTGTGTTGACTCTAACTCGGTTTGAGCGTGACTACTGAAGCACGTCTCGTACAGCGCCTGTGAGTGGTCGGGCGGGCGGCCATTTAATTCCCCACGTCGTAGCCGCGCTCTCATTGGTTATCTATCCCCGTTCTAAGTGGAATTATCTATCCCCGTTCCAAGTGGAATTATCTATCCCCGTTCCAAGTGGAATTATCTATCCCCGTTCCAAGTGGAATTATCTATCTCTATTCCAAGTGGAATTATCTATCCCCGTTCCAAGTGGAATTATCTATACCCGTTCCAAGTGGAATTATCTATCCCCGTTCCAAGTGGAATTATCTATCCCGTTCCAAGTGGAATTATCTATCCCCGTTCCAAGTGGAATTATCTATCCCCCCGTTCCAAGTGGAATTATCTATCCCGTTCCAAGTGGAATTATCTATACCCGTTCCAAGTGGAATTATCTATCCCCGTTCCAAGTGGAATTATCTATCCCCGTTCCAAGTGGAATTATCTATCCCCGTTCCAAGTGGAATTATCTATCCCCGTTCCAAGTGGAATTATCTATCCCCGTTCCAAGTGGAATTATCTATCCCCGTTCCAAGTGGAATTATCTATCCCCGTTCCAAGTGGAATTACTATACCCGTTCCAAGTGGAATTATCTATCCCCGTTCCAAGTGGAATTATCTATACCCGTTCCAAGTGGAATTATCTATACCCGTTCCAAGTGGAATTATCTATACACGTTCCAAGTGGAATTATCTATACCCGTTCCAAGTGGAATTACTATACCCGTTCCAAGTGGAATTATCTATCCCCGTTCCAAGTGGAATTATCTATCCCCGTTCCAAGTGGAATTATCTATACCCGTTCCAAGTGGAATTATCTATACCCGTTCCAAGTGGAATTATCTATACCCGTTCCAAGTGGAATTATCTATCCCCGTTCCAAGTGGAATTTATCTATCCCCGTTCCAAGTGGAATTATCTATCCCCGTTCCAAGTGGAATTATCTATACCCGTTCCAAGTGGAATTATCTATACCCGTTCCAAGTGGAATTATCTATACCCGTTCCAAGTGGAATTATCTATACCCGTTCCAAGTGGAATTATCTATACCTGTTCCAAGTGGAATTATCTATACCCGTTCCAAGTGGAATTATCTATACCAGTTCCAAGTGGAATTATCTATATCCGTTCCAAGTGGAAGTATCTATACCCGTTCCAAGTGGAACTTATCTATACCCGTTCCAAGTGGAACTATCGTTCCAAGTGGAACAGGGTATAGACATTTTAAGGGGGTAGTATTTGGAACAGGGTATAGACATTTTAAGGGGGTAGTACTTGGATTAGGGTATAGACATTTTAAGGGGGTAGTATTTGGAACAGGGTATAGACATTTTAAGGGGGTAGTATTTGGAACACTGATATTTGGTATTGATAAATACGCTCAATGTATTGAGAAAAAAAATAAGGTTAAGGCATTGGGTTAACATTCCACACTAATATTTGGTATTAAAAAAAACTGTTTTTTAATTACATTGAACGTATTTATCAATACCAAATATTAGTGTGGAATGTTAACCCAATGCCTTAACCTTATTTTTTTTTCAATACATTGAGCGTATTTATCAATACCAAATATCAGTGTTCCAAATACTACCCCCTTAAAATGTCTATACCCTGTTCCAAATACTACCCCCTTAAAATGTCTATACCCTGTTCCACGTACTACCCCCTTAAAATGTCTACCCTGTTCCAAATACTACCCCCTTAAAATGTCTATACCCTGTTCCAAGTACTACCCCCTTAAAATGTCTATACCCTGTTCCAAATACTACCCCCTTAAAATGTCTATACCAGACCTATGTTAGTAGAAGCACCGCCAAAGCTGTAACACCGAAGAAAGTAGGGCCCCCTTGTGAATGCTTGGATAAGTGCTTCGAGAAAGTGGGAATTGATAATGTGCATTTACTATTTAACAGTTATTGGGCACTGGAAAGCCATGATTCCCATAATAAATAAATAAGCGATTGAGTGAGACATTGTCTAAACGTTCACGAGTGAAGGGAAGGGAGAGTCGCACTAAAAACTTCAAACAATATTCAGTGTCTGTGAATACTAAGAACATCAATGTTTGCCGTACTGCCTTTCTAAATATTCATGACATAACATCCAAACGTGTGCGAAATGTGTGCTCTAAGAGCTCTTCCACTGCCACTGGTATTCTGTCCCCCGACCAAAGAGGCCGCCATGTACCCCACAACAAGACTAATGACGATCTCCTTCAACTAATTAAAAGCTTCTGCAAGTCTCTGCCCACCTGTACGTCCCATTATTCTCGTACCAAGAATCCGGACAAGCTGTACCTACCTCCTGGATCTACCTGGGCTGGACTCTATGATGCCTTTCAGACATACATGATAGAGCACCAAGAGGAACCCAATGCCATTAAGCAATCCCGGTTCGTTAAGGAGGTGCAGAACTATAAGATCGGGATAACACCACCAAAGAGTGACACCTGCAGCACATGTGATCAGTTCAAAACAAAATTGGCAGAACTTGATCCAGAGACACAACGGGAGGAGAGGGCTCAACTTGCCATGAAGAGGAACGATCATCATTTTCATGCCAAGGCTGGCCATGATTTCATGCAGATTTATACCAAGGACACTACACTTGGAATCTTTGGAATTGCTGTTGATCTCCAGCAACTATGCACCCCCCGTCTTACTACTAACGCCCAAAATTACCGCTGCAAAATGTGGACGTATAATCTGGTATCCACGATATCAAGTGTTACGTCCTGGGATATATAAACACTGGGCTCTTTCTATTGGACTAGGTATGCGGCAACAAGCAACAACGGAAAACGCTAGATCCATCCCTTATCTATAAACCCAGGCAACAAACCACCCTAAACCGTCAAGAGTCCTGCCTGGACAACGAGGTATCCTATGACTCGGTTACAGGGTGCACGCACTATAGACTGCTGATAGTCAAGCAGGCTATATAAAAGATCACACAATTAAGTTGACTTAAAGCTTCAAGGAAAAGATAGATAATGGAATTAAATTGCAGAAACAATTTAACCCATAACTAGCAGCGCGCAACATAAGTCGAGTATAATAAATCTGGACTATCTGGCGCTCGACATAGGTCGTGTGGCAATTTCAGCACGTAATGTTGCTGAGAGAGAGAGACAAGTGGTGGCAGGAGAGTAGCGAGCGTATGACTGCTCCAGACCACCGCGGCGAACCTACTGACACGAATCCCACCTCCTCCCTCCCTCTCTCACTCGCTACATACGGAATTGTATGGGGAAAGTGCCGAATTACATGCTTTTTGCACTCGCGTTGCGCGGTTGTTGCAAGAAAACTAGCCATCATAAAAGGATCGTTATGGTGTCATTGGAAAGCTCTGTTTATGCCCTTTCAGGGATAGATAGTTGTTTTACGCTCTGGGTCTTATTTAGGCATGAAAATTATCACGTAAACAGCCCTATTTTGGCTAAAAACACCCCGCTGGGCAGTACATATAAATAAACCGCTAGCCCGCTAATCTAGTGTTAATAACAAACTAGAAGAAAGCACATTTAACGTTACGTTAATTAATACAACTAATCACCCCTGCGTGAAAGAAGGTGAAAGCAAACAGTCCTCAAAACATCGGGTTTCTAAACTGCATGCGGCTACCATAGGATCTGATGCTTAGCAAAGAAAGTACGTTACGGATTTAGAGAACTCTTAACTCATAAGCAGGAATAAATACTAGTGATAGGACATACAGTGTATAATGGCATAGGTATAATGAAATAAAGGCAGCAACTCGCAACATAACCACATACAGGTGTGCTTCTCACTCTTAGTCAGGCAAGCCTGCTCGGACAGAGTCTCTAAGACACACCCTGACTCACAATGCTCACAAAAACGGTAAACTGTGGCACAATAACAAGCATACAGAGATAATAAACCCCTAGCTGTTAATCTGCCAGGTGGCAGAGGTCTAGCCGGAAGGATATAGGCTTCGGATACCCGGGCTGAGCCACCTGCTCGAGCCTAGGGACGTTCCCAGGTCTGTGCGCCAAATTACTCATAATTGAAAGGGTGCTCTCTTGAGAGACTCAGATCGCAAGTACCTGACTCTCTCATGGCGACCCTAAAACAAAAGCAAGACGTGCTAGCGCAGTGCTGAGTGGACTAGGCAAGGGCCCTCACACAACACAACGCTAGACACACAGGGACACAGACAAGAAAATGCCCCCATACTCCCACGGATATCCTAGTAAAGTCGTGCGGGTCCACGGGACTCGCACCAGCAGACTTTACTTAAAGGATCGCAAAAAGCCTCCCCTCCGGTCTAGCCCCTGCTAACCTGACACAAGAACACACTAGCAAGCATGAAACCACCAAATATGAGACAACAAAAAAGCTTATTAGGTCTCATTAACAATTACATCCCTGCATAAGGCCCAAAATCCTATCTAGTTATCTGAGAGCTCGTCGTTAATACAATAATTGATATAAGGGGATGGGATAATTAAATAGATTGATGAAGTAGTGGAAAGAAGGTATACAAAGTAAGAGAATGTTTCTAAGTAGGGTTGAGAGGGATAGATATCAAGGGGGTCCGAAGGGTACGACAATGAGGTGAGCTCTGAGTCTTGAATCTGTCTGGACCCCCCCACTAGGCATGCAGAATACATCCCAGGCTTGGCAACACTCAACACAGTTACCTGGTCAAAATCCTCTACCCCGTGCGTGAGTCGAAACTAAGCCTAACGTTGCAATCAAATGCATGTGGCAGCGCTTCAGGCTCGTCCCAAGCTGGACTCTCCGCGCGAAGCAACGTCCCAAGCCGGTTTCTCTCTCCCGCTCGTCTCTTCCCGCTCTCACTAAACTTACATCTTATATATTATAATGAAACGATCAACTATCGAGAATAAAATATACTAAGATGCGTTGGTAAAGAATAAGGGCAGCTTCAAGCTGTGAAACAACATAAGAATATCCCAGACATTAGTTACATTGTCGTAGGATATATACTAAGGGAAAGCCTGCCGGCCGGCTGCCACCAGCCGGTTTCTAAACGGCTGGGCAGCCGACGCGCGCGCATGCCCGCACGTGGTTACTATGCAGAAGTGTCACACAAGTCCAACAAGGCCTACTTTTATGTCTGGAACGAGTCGGAGGCAAGAAGGGGATCTTCTGAGGTGGCAAGTTGCTTATGTCACTTCATTCAACATCACGTACCTGCTGATTCCTTGAAACTGGTGGTGTTTTCAGATAATTGCCCTGGCCAGAACAAGAATATCAACCTTTGCCTATGCTACCTAAGACTCATCCATAACCATCGTTTTTCTTCTATCATCCACTTCTTCCTGGAGGCTGGCCACTCATTCCTGCCCTCTGATCGCGACTTGGTGTGTTTGAGAAGCACCTGAAGGGCAAGGAGGTATTCACCACTGACCACTACACCCAGCTAATGTCGACACACAGAAGGAAGGAGCAGGTCACTGTGGTCCGCATGGAGGAGAGCGACTTCCTTAACTTTGAGGTTCTGCAACAACACATCAGCAAGGCGGGCCAGACAGGTTCGGGATTCAAGGCTGCCAAGCGCCTGATAGTCTCCAATGATTACAGGGAAGGCATTAAAGTGTCTGCTGGCTACATGGACGGCTTTCATGTGCAGCGGGAGTGGTTTATGCAGAAGGGTAGAAGCAAAATTTATGACCCAAACATGTTTGAACTCTCACAAATTCCGTTGCCTGTCAAGTACCCAGGGGGAGTTCCCATGAACCAAAAGAAGCTACAGCATCTCCAGGAGTTGACGAAATACGTCCCCCAGCCACACAAGACCTACTTCACCCTGCTTTTCGGGGCACAGAAGTCCATGACTGCAAGACCTAGAGATGCCAACGAAGAAGACGTCGACGATCCCAGCGACGACTTCTTGGAATACTAACAACCGCCTTCCCCTCCCCCCTCACCACCTACATAAACTACTTGGACATAAAGGTAACGTGTCAAATTACATTATGAATTATTATTACAAACACAACACAAATAATATAAAAATAAATACAAAAATCATGCATTTTGTTAAAATTTTGGATTAAAAGTCTTATAAAATATTTATTTTTGGGTATTTTTCCTTGAAATTATAACTGTCCTTTAGTTATAGTGAATGTTCATAATGGTACAAATTTGAAGGAAATCGAATAATTTTTTCGCATTCCAAAAAAAACACCTATGCATGTTTTTTTTTGTTTATTTATTTACTTTTTATTTTTTTAAACCATCTTAAAAAAATTGTCTGTTCCTAAGCTGTCCATTGATATATAATAATATATTATTATGCCTTATCTACTGTGTGTATGGTATGTTAACTTTAAACATCAATAACTCAAAACTATACTCGTGGCGAGTTGGCCCCTCTGGCACGGACCTCCTCATATATTTAAAGATGTTTCATTAATAAAGTCGAAGAAACAACCCAGTAACCTTAAGAATTTGCTAACCAAGGCCAGATTCAATACGGTACAAAATCAAGGGGTGACGAAATGTGGTAACCCAAGATGCAAATTATGCACACAAATAATAGAAGGGAATCAATTCAAATGTGTAGATACTAATTACACATTTGAAATTAATCATAATATGAATTGTTCCACGCTCAATTGTATCTACGTGATTCGTTGTAATGGCTGTAATTCCATCTACATTGGCGAGACTTCGAATCTTAGACTTAGAACAAACCTGCACAGGGACCACATTAGACATAATACAGGGCTATATGTTAGTACTCACATATCAAAATGTGCTAAAGATAAATCTCCTAAATTTTAATATAATGCCCTTTTACAAAGTAAAGAAAGATGACGTTGCTTTGAGAAAGAGTAAAGAAAGTCACTTCATAAATAAATTCAAGCCTCATTTGAATAAAGAACTATAAATAGACTCTGAACGAAAAACAATATTGGAACAAGAACGAAGTATTTTTTTAACTATCATAACCTAAGACAAACATTTTATTGTCCAAACCAGTGACTGGAAATCCACAGAAGAGTACAGAACAAATACCTGACTTTGGAGCCAGCCACTCTTGCAAATTTGTATAATAACTGAAGATCTACGAAAGTAGAGAAATGCATTTTAACACTTTTACATAAACATTATTTTAATATGTAAATAACAGTCCGAGCCTTCTAATAAGATACTCAGACATACTTTTTAAACCCTTATTTTGTGCATGCAATATATTTTAGATGCCATTTAATTTTAGCACTAACATATTTTTAACTTTGTGCAGTGAACCTACCCTTTTCTACACACCTTTAGTGTGGAAGCATACTCGCATATATATATATATATATATATATATATATATATATATATATATATATATATATATAAGACGCACGAACGAACGAGGTTCCACAATATTCAAGCACTCTTAAGACTTGACTTGTATAATATAGTTTAGTACTTCCTTCAATCGAGGTATGACACTTGTACTTTTTAGATCACACGACACAGGTATATTTACTAAGTACTTTTATTATAACTGGTTATTACTTGTACATTTAATATTTTGCTTTGTGTGAATAATTAGAACTTTAAACTAAGTACTTCCATAAAATAAGTGGGCGTCACTAGTACTTCAATTGCGTTTCAAATAGCATAATAACAATATTAAATAATTCACTAAAGTACTTCCTTGTATATAAGGCGCATCACTAGTACTTTTAATCTTTCACTGATATTATATATTAACCGTCAACACTATAATTAAGTACTTTCATTAATAAATTATTATTAATAGTACTTTTTATGCATTTCAATAAGCATGAAAATATTATATAATTATTTAATTTAGTACTTCTTTTTATCTCTAAGGTGTATCACTTGTATTTTTAAAGGGGTTTCATTTTATATTATATTCAATAGCACTCTGTAGTCTTCTGGTGAGAATCTGGGCCGTGGTGGTGGTCCTGACGTGACTGGGTGACAGTGGATGAAGACTCGAACGCTTGGGTGTTGGGTCTCGAATAATACATACAATATACCAGTGCATCCGTACAGTATTATCGAGCTAACATAGGAGAGAACTCACTAACTACTCTGACCGTTATAAGAGTTTTGATGCAGACCTTCCAGTACTCTTGGGTGTTGGGCCTTGAATGTCATGTGCAATATGCCAGTGCATCTGCAACATGTCATCGAACTAACGTAAGAGGGTTGTTTGTAATGCAACGTCTCTTAACTATTCTGACCGTTATAAGAGTCTTTCAGTGACTGGGTTGATGAGGTAATGTTGGGCCTTTTCCAATATAGTATCCCAGAACCAGTGCCTGGAATTCCGTATAGGAAGGGCTCTATTGCAGAGTGCCGTTATGCAGAGTTGCTACGGTATCTCTCAGAGCCCTTGTCTTACAAGAGTCCAGCCAGTGCGTGAACATTTAATAAGACGGGTGTGGTTTGTTACAAATAGAGCTCTTGACAAGTCGGCATTCTATATTAATAACAACGCCATATCAAGGCAGAGGAATGGATATTAGGTGGTCTCCAGTGAGATCTAATAACAAATTCCATTGATGAGCCAAGATGTTAAATAAGATTGAGAGGAAGGCCTTACCACCAGTGTGGTCAGGGTTTTGCTTCAATATTAAAGTACCCAAAATTTTCCAGCTATTAGTTACTTTCCAGTGAGATTTCTCTAAGAGCTGCCCATCTGTAATCATCTTCACTTTGCCTGTGGTGGTCATAACTTTCTCTGCGTTCCTCCGGATGTTCCATCTCCGGCTAATAAGGGCACATGTGCGGGGGGGGGGGGGGGGAGACTCCTGGGGTGTTTGGGGTAGTCCCTCCTGGCCTCACGGTCACGGTGGTGATGTGGCTTGGAGGAAGAATGGCGCGTGGAGGTATGGTGTTTATGGAGCCATTTCGTTGGCTTCCTTTCCTTGGCGGCTTTCTTTCAGGATTGTTGATCGTTATGGTGAGATTCTTTCCGGGTGTTGGAGGGAGTGCAACAGTGATTGCAACTACTTGGTCAAATCTTGGGGGGGTGGTGGTTACTGCTTTCTGTCTCGGGGATGTGGTGGAAAGCGCGGGAAAAGTGCTTGGTGGTGGTGAAGGCGTGGTGCTGATTTTCTCCCTTATATAAATTTTCCTATTAACAAATGTACAAATTTAGCTTGAAATGTGTCTGAGTGGTTAACTACTTAGTGTTTAGGAAGTTTGGGAGGGTGTTTTTGTTGGCCTTGGGGACAAACTAAAATACATTGCTCGAAAAAAAAAAAAAAAAAAAAAAAAAAAAAAAATCAATCGAGCAGGGGAGGCCTGCTAGGCATGTGTTAAGGAGTTGCTGGAACTCCTGTTTCATTTGCCTGGCTTCTCTCACTGTATCTGTCTCACCTACACAGAGTAATCCAGCTAGCTCTCAAAAACACCTCCTCCTTCTATTCCTCTTACTACACTAAACAAACACACCACGCTTCTTTCCAATTCACTATAAAAACACAAATACAATAAAATAACGTTTAAAATAGCGACTATCATTCTTTCAACTTTGGGGGAGACACTTGTTGCAGGCAGCCTTCCCTTTTGTCTCCTTCATAAGCATAAACAAAGGAAAACATTGAAACAGGGAAGATGCACAAAGATCCCCCTCGGACCAACTAGGGTAAACTCACTCATCAGCACCAACCCTTGTATAAAGCGATCGTTCTATTATCGCCGTGCTAGAAGTTAGACTAACTCCTGGATCCTCTTAAGAGGGGTTCACTTTTTGGGCGATTTTTGCATGTATTCATTATTTTTCTAGTATCCTCCCTAGACCTCCATCAAAATAAAAAAAAACATCCATTAGATCCCCCTTGTAGATTAATTTTTACATTTTTCGGTAGAAAAATGTGCCGGCCGAAGGCCGGTTCTTCCAACATTACAGGCTCACTATCGTTCGCCAGGGAAAAAATCGACACCTAAATAGCACGAAAGTTCTAAATATTGACGAAGAAATGGGGCGGAAGGTCTTAAAAAGGTCTTAAAATCGTGTAACTAATGGGGCAAACATCTTAACATCTGAAAACTAATGGGGCTAAACATGAGGGAGAGAGTGGTCCAGAAAACCGGCCCATCCCCGTGATTAACATTGTCCAACTTTCCTATTCCCCCCTTCCCTTGATCACTGCCTCGTTATGTGTGGCTATAATTATAACTAGGTGTAACTTTGGTAAATATAGTGAGCAAAATATTGGTAAAGTCTATTCTTCTTTTCTTTTTTGTTAACCCATCCAGTACCATATTCTGGCAACTATTAGACGATTTTATTCAACTTAGGAAGAACCACTAGCAATAATAGGGCTTCAAACTATCTCAACCAACCCTTTTAACTACCACAGATCCTTCCTAAGCTGCATAATATCGTCTAAATAAAGCTAGAATATAATATAACACGTCGCTGGTACTCAAAGGGTTAAGCGGAAGAGAAAATAATGTCTTGTTTCCATCTTGATTACTTCGCTATTACAACGTGTTTATAGATAATCAACCTAACCTCACACTCAATGACTGCACCCCTTTCAACACTATAACCTCACACTCAATGACTGCACCCCTTTCAACACTATAACCTCACACTCAATGACTGCACCCCTTTCAACACTATAACCTCACACTCAATGACTGCACCCCTTTCAACACTATAACCTCACACTCAATGACTGCACCCCTTTCAACACTATAACCTCACACTCAATGACTGCACCCCTTTCAACACTATAACCTTACTATTCCCCGCATTAACTTTCAGGTTTTGCTTCTCACACACGGTTCCAAACATATTTACCAGACTCTGTAACTCCCACTCATAATCACACTTCAAAACTGTATCGTCAGCAAAGAACAGAACAGGCAACGTCCACATATTTCCTTCCCTTTTCAGGAGTACACCAACATCCACTGCTCTTCCTTTTATTTGTTCCTTGACTTCATCCATATCTATATGCGCACGAAATAAGGTATTATATGATGGTTAGATATACACCATTATAGAATTAAGCAACAAACGACGTAATCATAGAAGTACAGTAATTAAATACAGTAAAGAATAAAGCAGGATAAGACAATGAAGACGAACACAAAAAAGTAGGTAAGCGGATTCGGAAAGATTCATCAATGAAACAGTCTACGGAGACGAACAGAATAAACAAGATCATCTGTGACATGTAACGGTTACGTTTTATATATTATTAGTAAGTTGCCCCGTAAGGAACAGTTTCAGTTAACAATACATTGTAATCGCGGTGACAATTGTTAGTGATTGGAACGAAATAATTATTGATCTCATTCATTAGTTGAGATATTAGCGAGTAAACTCATATATACATTTAATCACGGGTTACCTTCAGATGGTTTAATGAATAATATACAAGTGCATGTCTTAATGGTGAATTAGCATCTATTATCATTACATACAGTCAACAAACTGGGATACGATATTATCAAAGTTAACATTTTCTGTATAACTGTATCGAAATAAAATATCTGGAAACACCTGGCAAATGTTGTGTCCGAGTTAAAGAAATTGGTGATATATGTTCTCACTCTACGGAAGTTTACTGTATTATTTGTACAGTTCTGGGAAAATGTATATTATTCTAAACACCTCCGTAACTATATATATTAGTTAAGAATAATCCAGAGAAATCTTGGTGTGCAGGGACTCATTTCCAGTTTCTTTAGTTCTTTCAAAAACATTGTGCAAAGCTTAAACATTACCAGTCTTAGTATAAGTGAATTATATGGGTTCCATGTCATCTCAACCAGTAGATCTTTTCAACCAGTAGCTCTAATCCAGTGCCAAATCAGCCAAGACCAACCAAACCAGTGCCAAAATATAGTACTAACCTAACCTAACCGTATTGGTTGATTTGGTACTGGTTGAGAGCTACTGGTTGAAATGATCTACTGGTTGAGTTGACCGGTCACCAATTATATATATTTCTGAGGAATATGAGTCCGACTATATATTGTCGATAAATTATGGAAGTGCCAGTATAGGATAGCAATTCATACAGTGGGCATACTTTTCATGATTAACATCAAAGTAGGACACGTTAATTTATACACACACACACACACACACACACACACACACACACACACACACACACACACACACACACACACACATGAACGTACTGTAGACATTTATACATCTCACTCAACCTCATATCTTTCATCTCATTCATATCAACTTGTCAGAATGTTTCTCTAGGCTTCCTTCTATGCCCCTCTTTTTTCCATCCAATAATCACAAACAAAGCCACAAGATCTCTATTATTACGAGGAAGTTGGGTTATGGGATATTACTTCTGTTGTTCTCAGTGGGAGGCAGGTCAATATATGTGTGTGTGTGTGTGTGTGTGTGTGTGTGTGTGTGTGTGTGTGTGTGTGTGTGTGTGTTACTCAGTTACTTGTTCGTCAAGGGGAATCCACGCAATGCGAGCTAAGCTCATTATTATCGCGCCTCCTTAACTGGGAATGTATTGCGTGAAATGCATGTTAAGTGTCTTATGTATCGTTGGAATGGTTGTGGATGTGTGTGTAGTCTGTATTTTAGCCAATTGGCGACATCTGGATACGAAGGCTTAGGGTTAACCTGTACGGTACCATTCTCACTACGGTACCAGTCTCACCCGAAGGCTTAGGTTGACCAGTAGCTTAGGTTGACCAGTACGATACCCATCTCGCCTTGTAACCGATCACCAACCCCAGATGGGACGTCACAACTTCGTCCACTTATACCAGGTTCCTATTTATACTGCTAGGTGAACAGAGGCTACACCGTTAGGAGACTTGCCCAAATGTCTCTTCCCCGCCCGGGTCTCGAACCTGGGACCTTCTGGTTGTGAGCCAGACGCGCTATCAGTTACGCCACGGGGAGGGGTGTGTGTGTGTGTGTGTGTGTGTGTGTGTGTGTGTGTGTGTGTGTGTGTGTGTGTGTGTGTGTGTGTGTGTGTGTGTGTGTGTTTTCAGCCCGATTCGGCTAAACTTACATCATTAAACCGTTATTGTTTTACTTATTTTTATTATCATAAATATTATAATAATAAATACATATATACATATACATTATTATATTATTAGTATTATTTCACATAAATACACACAGGCATACACACTCCCTCACCAGAAAACATCTACGCAGCCAGACTTTATCATTTAACTCGCAACACATGTTTCATTCTCACATCTCACACTTTAACCAGAACACCAGGAAACACGAATCCACAAACAAGCAATTACACATACACGATATTATACACGATATTATTGGGATGGAATTTGTGCTGTACCTGGTATCAGTGCATTACCACAAGCCCACCGAAACGTCAATAAAATACCCTCATTGTTCCCTGATTAAATAGCACTGTATGAATATTCCCATATTCAAAATATGCTATAGTTGCCTGGTGAGTTATCTGCTCAACAGGTGGCGTTGTGTGTGTGTAAGTGTGAGAGTCCGAGTGTAGGGGGTGAGACATTGAAGCACGGGAACGAGGTGGCTTCAGAGATGGGGTCGTTTCGGGCCATGAGTGAGCACCGTGCCTCATGTGAAAGCAAGATGGCAGGTGCTCGTTGTACTCTATGTGCTTCACATGTCTCGCTCCCTAGACTGGAACAAGACCTCACGGGCTTCACTGTTCATTGTAAAGCGGTGAATGTTAAGGCTCTCAGCCTATGCCCGAGAGGAAGTAAGTTGGGAAAAAAAAAAAAAAAAAAAAAAAAAAAAAAAAAAAAAACAATAACACACACGCTAACACAGACACTCACTTACAGCGATAAATATTCACCCTGACACCCACACACATACACAGAACACACGCATATATATATATATATATATATATATATATATATATATATATATATATATATATATACTGTATATATATAGGCTATGCAGTATATATTTTTTTATTTTATTTTATTTTGTTATCTATATGAATGACGGAGACAAAGGCATAACTGCCTGCAGTGAGAGCCTCCCCCAGAGTTGAAAGAGTGACAGGGCCAAAATCAATGGACGTTCGAGCTAAAATGCCTGGACACAAAGTTTGAAGCAATTTTAGTCATAGGAAGAGGGTAATACTGAGCTCTGCAGTTGAATAAAAGAAAGTTTGAGAATAGAGTTTCACTCTTGGGTTGGAGAGCTGCACAGAGTAGGGGTGGGATTGTGTTGCACGGCGGGTACTACGTACCCTAGGTAGAGGAGGTGGTATACACTGGGAAAGCTCCGAGGAACACTGATTATTTTAGTAGCGATAGAATAGCGAGGGAGATGCAACATTGCGTCGAAGAGGGAGAGATTGCAGAGAGTTGGTGATTGGACGGGAGTTAATGATACGAAAGGCTTTCCTTTCTACTTTGTCTAGGAGTGCGGTGTGAGAGGATCCTCCCAACACATGTGAACAATACTGCATACAAGGACACACTGTGCCCCTGTACAGAGCAAGAAGCTGTGCAGGGGTAAAGAACCCCTTGAGGCGTTTGAGCACACCCAGCTTCTGGGAGGCTGCCTTAGCAAGACTGGTAATATGGTCCTTCCAAGTAAGAGCAGAAGAAAAAGAGACACTGAGAATATTGAAAGATGAAGGATTGATTTTTATATTGTTGAAGAATAAGGGATAGTCCTCTGGAGGTTCCTGGCAGGTAGTAAGATGGATAAATTGGGTCTTGGAAGCATTAAATGCAACAAGGTTTTCTCTACCCCAATTAGAAATAGTAGCCAGATCAGAAAATAAGTGTTTTATGGCTTCATTATGTTTGTTTTTGAGGGACTGCTGGCTGGGGCGTTCTGGAAAACTAATTGGTTAGTGTAAGGTAGAGTTGTCTGCATATGAATGGATGGGACTGGATGTACAGTTGAGAAGATAATTTTATGAAAATTAGAAAGAGAATAGGAGGTAGGACAGAACCCTGAGGAACACCGGAGTTGATAGGATGAGGAAGTGAGCGATGGTCGTCCACAACTGCAGCTATGGAACGGCCAGAAAGGAAATTATAGACAAAGACACAGATGGAAGGATAGAAACATAAGGAGGATAGTTTGGAAATTAAAGATTTGTGCTAGACTCTATCGAAGGCCTTCGATATGTCTAGTGCAACAGAAAAAGTCTCACCAAAGTCCCGAAAGTTGGATGACCAAGAGTTATTAAGATATGAAAGAAGATCACCAGTAGAGCGACTCATAAGGAAGCCATACTGGCGATCTGAGAGCAGATTATGAGAAGAGAAATGCTTAAGAAATTTGGAAGCAAGAATAGTTTCAAAATTTTTAGAGATACAAGAGATGAGAGCAATTGGACGATAGTTGGAGGGTTGAGAGCGGTCACCCTTCTATGGGACAGGTTGAATGACAGCAAACTTCTAGCAAGAAGGGAAGACGTTAGAGGAGAGACAGAGACGAAAGAGTTTGCCTAGGCAGGGAGTCAGCACGGAAGCACAGTTTTTTAGTACAACAGGAGGAACACCGTCCGGACCGTACGCCTAGCTTCTTAGTATTAAGCCAGATATGGTAGAAAGTACATCTTTAGAAGAGATTAGGATATTAGGCATAAGTACTGTAGGAGAGAGGGGGGTAGAGAGGGAGGAATAGTACCAGAATCATACATGGTGGATTTTCTAGCAAATGTTTGAGCGAAGAGTTCAGCTTTGTCAGAGGAAGAAGTGATGGTTGTGCCATCAGAGTGGAAAAGGGGAGGGAAAGACGAGGAAGAAAAATTGTTGCAGAGGTTTTTGGCTAGATTTCAGAAAGCTTGGGAAGAGCTAGAGTTGGATTGTTCAGTGCATTTATTATTGATGAAAGAATGTTTGGCAAGTCGAAGAACAGATTTGGCTTGATTCCGAGCAGAAAAATAGGAAGAATGAGATTCTTGAGTTTTAAGGCATCAGTACCGTTTGAATGCTTCCTCCTTGTTATGGACAGCAGTAGAACCAGCGAGTAAACCAAGATTTTTTTGCATTGGACTGAGAAAAAGAAAATGGAATGTACGCTTCCATGCCCGAGAGGATTACCTCGGTAATGCATTCAGCACTCTCAGAGGGTCCTCGGCCACGGAAGCATAAGTCATTCCATGGGAAATCAAAGAAGTACTGCCGGAGAGCCTCCCAGTCGGCAGCGTCAAAGTGCCACAAGCGCCGCCGGCTGGGAAGATCGGATGGCCGTACTGACGAGAGAGGACATGTGACGGAGATAAGTTTAAGGTCGGAGGAGCCCAAAGGAGAGAAAAGATTGACAGTATAAGAAGAAGGGTTAGAAGTCAGAAATAAGTCAAGAATGTTGGGCCGATCTCCGAAGCGATCCGGGGTACGGGTGAGTTGCTGGACCAGCTGCTCTAGGTCATTTAGGATAGAAAAGACGTAGGCTTGTTCACCAGGTTGGTCAGTAGTGTGAGAGGAGAGCCATTGGCGGTGGTGAACGTTGAAATCTCCTAAGATGGAGATTTCAGAGAAGGGAGAGATGGATAGAATGTGTTCCACTTTAGAGCTTAGATAGTCAAAGAATTTGGGAATGTCGGTAGAATTAGGGGAAAGACAGACAACACAGAAATATTTAGTATGAGATTGACAGGATATATATACAGAATATATGTATACAGTATATATATATATATATATATATATATATATATATATATATATATATATATATATATTTCATGCAGGCACACATATACAGTAAGAAGTCCAACATCTAAAAAAAAAAAAAGTACGGAGAATACAAGTTGGATAATGTTAGTAACTTGCCCAGAGACTCTGGCTGTCAAGGCGGTAATTGCTTACATCACAGGTTCATTTGGCCTTATTATGTTATGGCTTCACTAACATTAATCTGTTAAATTAAATATATTCTACCTTAACGTAATCCCCTCCTGTGAATGTAGGCGAGACTGCTATACAAATATATTATGTCACTGAGTGGGATAAAAATGTAGACGGCAATATTTAAAAGTACAACAATTGTGTTTTGTGTAATTGGAATAATCGTTAATTACATATGTGTGGTAAACTATCAATGGAAGTTAAATATTACTAAGCTATAATGAATCAAATAAAATCAATCTAAATGAAAACTACTCTATATCTAAATTGAATTCAATCTGAAACAAGCTAATTTATATCCAAAGGTCTCACATAATAAATTTATATATAGGGTAAGGTTATAAGGGTTAATATTAGCCAGGAATAAACTCACCAATAGTTTTCACGTGGCAATGAGGCAAGGGAGAACGTTTTACCCAATATGGTGGTGGACAATGGGGAACGAGACTTTGGTCCCAAGATACGAGTCAAGTTAAAGAAAGAATAAATTATTACATGGGAATGGACATGATTATTATGCTTATCTGTCAGTCAGTCATGGTGTCGATGAGAGCGTCGTGATGGTGTAGCTGATGGTGTAGCTGTATGTATTGCTGACAGTGTATTGTGATTAGAGGCTCAAAAGCACGATCAACTGAGGGCGGAAATTAGATGTTAACTGGTTGGTGTTCGTGAAGGCTCTGGTGTTCCTCGAAGGCACACCTTGCTGCCTTGGCAAAACGCCAGGAGCCCAAATTATCGTACCGCATCTAGGTTGCTCTATACGATAAATTATATTAATATATACGATAAATTCATATATACTACATAAGACCATGGCAATATTGCTTAATAGCATATTAGGCCTTTTATAACTTAACTTATTTACAATCTTATAATATACGATCTACTCGTCCTACGTCGTGCTGTAGGAGCGATCATGATGTCACAGAGACATACGAGATCACAAAAGAGTCATAGCCTATCGTATTTACGATACACTCCCCCCACAAAAAAAGACCTTAACCCCACCTTAAACCTAAAGTTGCCCAGAGGCTATCTTCTGACGCCACAAGTCGACGGTGCCAGCAGCAGCGCGTCTGGGACGCGTCCCGGTCCGAGAATGAACACCCTCAGTAAGAGGTGAGTCGTTCTTTTGAGAATCCTCGGACCCAGCAATAACAGGTGGAGCATCAGATTGCAATGCGGAATCGAGCTCCAAAGCGTACAAACGTGCGATAGGACGAACAGTAGTTCCAGTGGCGGTCTTCAATAGCGCCACCCGCTCTACAGAGTCTGCCCACTTGTATACCTCCAACACGCGGCCCAATTTCCAGTATAAACGAGGACTATCTTCTTTAATCAAAACAACTTCACCAACTGTAGGTGCCGTTGGTCTACCAGAGGGAGTAACACTCCGTTCCCTCAATGCTAGCAGATATTCACTAATCCACCGTTTCCTAAAATCCTCGATTATCCTGGATATATACTGGTATCTCTTAGACACCGCTACCTCAGAGTACAACGAGGGATGCTCTAACTCTACTATAGATTGGAAATCAGATGGAAACGCAGTCAATGGTTTTCCATATAGCAAGTGAGCTGGCGTTAATGGTAGTGGTTCTTGCAGGTCGGTGTACACATATGTAAGCGGGCGATCATTCACAACTGCCTCTATCTCTGTGAGGACTGTCGTCAACTCGCTCTTCTTTAATAGAGCACGTCCTACTACCGCTATTAGTCCTGATTTTACTATGCCGACACATCATTCCCACATTCCACCAAACCAAGGTGCCTTAACTGGAATGAACCTCCATTCGCACTTCTTCTCTCCCAAGAAAGTGATGATAGTAGGATCACTACTCATATCCTTTAGATATTTTGATGCTTGGACATAAGTGGGAGTATTGTCGCTAAGAATGAGTTGAGGGAATGAACGACGGGCACAAAACCGTCTAAACGCCAGCATAAATTCTTCGCTCGACATCTTATCGCATAGTTCTAGGTATACCGCTCGAGACGTCGCACAGGTAAACAATAATATATAAACCTTCTCATGCTCCCTCGTCTTCAATGCCCCTGTGTAATCTAATCCTACCGCTGGGAAAGGTTCTACGTGCTTTACACAGCATTTAGGTAGAGGTGGAGCTGGTCCAGTTGCATATGGTTTACCTTTTAGTCTCTGGCATATTATACACTTTTTTACTACGCGTCGAGCTACTTGTCGAACTCTGGGTATCCACCATGTGATACGTCAATTTGATATAATGTGACATACCCCGTAGTGTTTTACTTCCCTATGTGCACGTATGATCAATAGATCAGTAACGTGATGTCTTGTTGGCATAAGTATAGGGCGGTTTGTGCTGTCTGGTACACCCGACCACTTCAGGCGACCCTCACACCTGATGAGGCCATTGTCTAGGTGCAACCTTAGTTGACGCACTATATTAGGCATTAATGTCTTATTCGAGCTTTTCAAGGATTCTAATTCATTGGAAAAGGTTTCTACTTGAACCCATTTGATCAAAGTTACTTCAGCTGCTTTAAATTCACGAGCATCAATATTGTGACCCTTGTTGCAGAGTTGGCCCGTTACTTTAAGCTTGATATTGGATACAGATTGCAATACCCAAGCTACAACTCTGACTAGTTTATTATAGTCACCGAATCTTGCCCACTCGATGATTGGATCCAGTGGCTTATTTGGTTGGGCTGTATCTGCCACTGTTTCCAGTGGCAGAAGTCCCTCGCCAACAGCATGCCAAATCGTCCATTCACTCTCATGGAGCAGCCACTTTGGACCATGCCACCACAATTCGAACTTCACTAACTGGCTAGCCGTTATTCCCCTAGTTATGAGATCACTAGGGTTTTCTTTTGTATTTACATTATGATAAGTAACGTCTGGCAAAAGGGCTCTAATCTCATCTACCCTATTCCGCACATAAACTGGCAGAGACTTCTTGCTATGTATCCAGTTGAGTGTGACCTGACTATCGCACCATACGTGAACGATTTCAATATTTAATTCGCTCTCGTATGCTGCGCGTACATGTTGCACCAGACGTGCTAATAGCAGCATGGCAGTCAATTCCATTTTAGGGATAGTTACCTTTTTAACCGGGGCTACCTTGGCCCGGGCTGTAACTAAATGTGCCCCAAATGAAGTAACAACATATATGGCTACCCCGTATGCCGTGGCGCTAGCATCGCAAAACGTGTGTAACGTAATGTCACCGAACGCCGCCACTTTACGAGGTATAGGTTTAGTACATAGGATGGCATATTCATTCAACAACAATGTCTCTTGGTCATTCAGGTCCTCGGGCAAACTGTCATCCCATCCTATTTTACGTCTCCAAACTTCCTGCATTAGAATCCTAGCTCTTATGGTAACGGGTAATGCTAGACCCAAAGGATAAAAAAATTGCGCAACTTTGCTCAACAGACTTCTTTTGGTGTACGCTCCTGTCTGCTGAGCAAAAGACTTTGTTTGAAAAGTTAGTATGTCATGTTTAGGTTGCCAGATCATCCCCAAATTTCTGGACTTTTCCTGGTTAAGAGATGCCGTACCGTCCACCTGTATCAAATTCTGAAGATCTTCACTATTAGTAACCCACTCGCGGAGAAATAGATGTGCATCCGCAAACAATCTGCGTGCTTGCCAGTATGTATATAACAAATCATCCTGACTATCGCTAGAACCCTGCAAATTGTCTATATATAATCCGCGAGATAGTTTACTTGTGTCCTCATGAGTGTCAGCTAGATGTTTGCTGATTGTGGCATTTAACAAAAACTGTGAACACGTGGCCCCAAAGAGTACAACCCGAAAACGGTATATTATGACCGGACTTTCAGAGTCGCTAATGTCGCTGAACCAAAGAAAGCGGGTACCATCTCTATCTTCCTCCTTTAGCTTGACCATCAAGAATGCTTTCTCGATGTCACTGGTATAGGCGTACTTCCCCAGCCTAACCCGCAATAGATGTTGGGACAGGTCCGACACCATGGACGGACCTGTCAACAGGCAGTCATTCAGACTGGGTTGTTGACCTTGATGGGCAGAGCAGTCATACACCACCCGTATTGGTGTGGTGACGCTGTCTTTCCTTACCCCATGATGGGCCAGATAGTGAACCCTACCCTTCTTAATCGGTTCCTTGACATCGACTCTCTCAATAAAGCCCCTATCTTCATAACTCCGAAATACATCGTCATACGCCTGGCGCGTGCTCGATTCGTTAGACAATTTCCGCTGCAATGCACGCAAGCGACCTAATGCCAAACCATAGTTGGTAGGCAGGCTTATCTCACTGTTCCTCCAGGGTAAACTAACTTTATATTGCTTGTCTGAGGCACAGTAGCACACAGACTCGTCAAACCTTTGTAGCGCAACTTCCGAGTCATAATCAGTCTCCATAGGATTAATGCCTATGTGATCCAATCTCCACAGTCGTTCCAGATCGAACTCGGCAGCCATCTTAGGGTCACTAGGTTGGGAATCCTCCCTTCCCAACTCCTCTGCCGCGGTTACATTGACTCTATATATCGAGACCGTGTCGACCAGGACCTTTGACTGTGTAGTATGCACCTTTCCGCTCATGCAATATCCAAATTTAGTGGGGATTAAAATTACACCACACATCTTTTTAAATCCAGGGTATACTACTTCATAATAATGATCCACACCAAGTAGAACATGCACCTCCCTCTGATTTCCCATGGGATCTGACAAGTTAACTCCCTTGCTACGTAATGCGTATTCCACCTTCTCCACTCCTACAGATACATATTCTGGTAGGTTTTCAACTACGATACAAGTCATAAAGTACCGGTTTTTACGGTAGAAATATGAAATCTCCGCTATCTCGTAGTCTTGCTTATCAGTAACCCCTGTGAAGCCCTGTAATCGAAGAGTCTCAGTCCCTACGATTCGGTGCTTCAGTCCCACTAGTACGGACCTCTTTATAAAGGAACGTTGAGACCCTTGATCTAGAAGTACCCGACAAACTTTGTTACTGTCATTACCTTCCATGGGAATCTGAATTGTGGGCAATCTAGTGGTGTCTTGCGTGCTACCTAGTGCCACAGTTGTAGTACCTTCTGGTTTGACGTCTTTGACTTTATCTGCTGTAGGACACAACTTATCAAAGTGATGTCCTTTGCAGTGGCGACAGGGCCTTAAGTATGTAGCAGTACATTGTCCCTGCTTACCATGTTCCTTACTTAGACAACCTACACATATCTTCAATCTTTTCGCCTGTGCTAGTTTTGTCTCATTTGTTGGGTATTTTACGCAGAAACTCCATTTATGTTTGTTGTTACATAGCTTATATAGAATCTGAGCAGGTTTCTTATACGCACCCTCTTTCTTTTCTTTAGTCCCCACTGTCATGCTTACTGTTCCCCTCTTCTCCACATTCTCACTCCCTCCCAACACATACATTCTCCCTTTGTTCAACTGTAGATTATTTATTTCCTTACTGAACTGAGTTTTGAACTCTCCCAGATCAAATGATCTAACCTTGTCAAGTATTGCCATAGGAAGCTTTTGACGCAAGATAATGACTATCATTTCCTGTGTGGTAAGCCCTAGGGTGTCTAGCGATCGAGTATGGCACTCCATATTTGCCCTAAAATTTGTTAACTCCTCAACCTTCTACTGTGGTTCTGCGAGCCTTAACAAGGCAACGACATGGGCCATCTTCAACTGCTCTTGATCCCCGTATGTGGACTTCAATAATTGTACTGCCTCAAGATAACTACCACCCACTACCGCAAAACCCTCTATCAAATATAAGGCCTCTCCTTCCATTTGTCCCTTCAGATAGTGAAAGTTGCGGACATTATCCAAAGAGGATTCATGAACTGTAGACCGAAATACGTCCCAAAAAGCTAACCACTCAGTCAACTTGCCCCCAAATGTAGGAAGATTGAGCTTTGGGAGGTGTACAGTATGTTTTGGGTCAGCCCTTCTATGGGCCTCATTCTCGCCTCCCTTCTTACTTGCGACAGCACGCTGTAATATGTACTTCGCTCTAAAGACAGGTTCGTCATAGAGGGCGCGATTATCACACTCTGTACCTATCTCTTCCTCCTCTGTCATATCAGCCACAATCACCTCACTCCGAGCCATAATACGACCGTGGGTAGCCTGGACGTTTTCTAATCTAGCCTCCAATTCCTCTAGTTCAGCAGTAGTGGTGAAAGTGTTGACGTCCACAATTAGCCTACTTAATACTCCCCGATGTCCCGCCCTTTGATTTTTAGGGGCCTTCATCAGCACCCCACTAGACGGTGTCTCTTTATTGTGTTTATTCATTTTGCATGTGAGCCTATAGGCTATGTATCTAAATGTTAAGTTACAAAAACAACGGCAAAATAGTAGTCTAGTTAAGAGACGCCGACCGGCGGACTTCTACGTTATGGAGAAAAAATAGTACACAAAATAGCAATACCTACTAAAGCATCATATTGAACAAGAAAAAATGTTAGGTCAGGTCATATGTCACAGGAAGTCTGAAATGGAAAAGAACATTTATTGGGGAAAGATGATGGGTGGGATGCAGGACTTAGGCAGGCGCAACAATGCGACCCTACATTCCGGCTCTAACCATCGCTTGGCTATCCTTGCCAGTTTATCATAGAGTTGTTCCTGCATCCTGTTATATGTCCCCTTGTTCATTGCCTTAAAATCCCTTACTGGTAGCTAAATCCCGGGTCTGGGCACCATTGTGGTAAACTATCAATGGAAGTTAAATATTACTAAGCTATAATGAATCAAATCAAATCCATCTAAATGAAAACTACTCCATATATAAATTGAATTCAATCTGAAACAAGCTAATTTATATCCAAAGGTCTCACATAATAAATTTATATATAGGGTAAGGTTATAAGGGTTAATATTAGCCAGGAATAAACTCATCAATAGTTCCACGTGGCAATGAGGCAAGGGAGAACGTTTTACCCAATATGGCGGTGGACAATGGGGAACGAGACTTCGGTCCCGAGACACGAGTCAAGTTAAAGAAAGAATAAATTATTACATGGGAATGGACATGATTATTATGCTTATCTGTCAGTCAGTCATGGTGTCGATGAGAGCGTCGTGATGGTGTAGCTGTATGTATTGCTGACAGTGTATTGTGATTAGAGGCTCAAAAGCACGATCAACTGAGGGCGGAAATTAGATGTTAACTGGTTGGTGTTCGTGAAGGCTCTGGTGTTCTTCGAAGGCACACCTTGCTGCATTGGCAAAACGCCAGGAGCCCAAATTATCGTACCGCATCTAGGTTGCTCTATACGATAAATTATATTAATATATACGATAAATTCATATATACTACATAAGACCATGGCAATATTGCTTAATACCATATTAGGCCTTTTATAACTTAACTTATTTACAATCTTATAATATACGATCTACTCGTCCTACGTCGTGCTGTAGGAGCGATCATGATGTCACAGAGACATACGAGATCACAAAAGAGTCATAGCCTATCGTATTTACGATAATATGCATATATACAGTATATATAGGGGAGGTGTGGTGGAGTGGTCTTGCCACTGGCCTGGTAATCCAAAGGTCCCGGGTTAAAATCCCGATGTATCAATGGGAAGATATTATTGGGATGGAATTTGTGCTGTACCTAGTATCAGTGCATTACCACAAGCCCACCGAAACGTCAATAAAATACCCTCATTGTTCCCTGATTAAATAGCACTGTATGAATATTCCCATATTCAAAATATGCTATAGGGGTGCAATGCCTGGTGAGTTATCTGCTCAACAGGTGGCGTTGTGTGTGTGTAAGTGTGAGAGTCCGAGTGTAGGGAGTGAGACAGTGAAGCACGGGAACGAGGTGGCTTCAGAGATGGGGTCGTTTCGGGCCATGAGTGAGCACCGTGCCTCATGTGAAGGCAAGATGGCAGGTGCTCGTTGTACTCTACGTGCTTCACATGTCTCACTCCCTAGGCTGGAACAAGACCTCACGGGCTTCACTGTTCATTGTAAAGCGGTGAATGTTAAGGCTCTCAGCCTATGCTGGAGTGGAAGTAAGTTGGAATATAGAAAAAAGAAAAAAATATATATATATATATATATATATATATATATATATATATATATATATATAGGTGGATCACATATATGGCTTCATTAATTTAATTGGAGGTGGTTGGTGTTGTGGTGAAATTAATAAAAATATATAGATTATTAGTACATTCAGTGATAATGTCGTAGCGAGGCCGGTCTATATGATCTGTGCCCCATGAATATTCCTTCCTCTCACTTAAACAGTAGGCTACCATAGCGTGGTTGGGAATATGAACCTAATTAGATTATTATCCAGTATTCGAGAATGGATAATAAGTCGTAGGCGTGTGCATAAACCTTTAACCGTCCTGGTGGTGTAATGGTAAGAGTGTATATACTGTATATATATATATATATATATATATATATATATATATATATATATATATATACCTGAAATTATGTATTATTGGCAAAGACTTTACTCATGCTGTTTGGTTTCGGCATTTCCCTATATTTACTATTCCCTTGTCCTTTTGATGCTATTATTTTGATTATTATATTTGTTTTATATGAAGCGGCATGGCCAACTGCATGCCACAGTAAGCCTTATCATTTAACAAACAAAATTATTTAACGTATTACTTCAAATATATATGTGTGAATATATGCATATATGATTACGTTATTTGTCAGTCAGTAGCCAGCCCTCACTCCCACAAGGGGTAGGGAGGATCAGCAAGAGGCACAAGAACGGAAATAGAAGTGACAGGAGAAGAACACCTATAACAGTTCGCCCACAAAAAGCAAGCACACAAGCATTCAGAAGCACCAGTCACTCATCAGCCCCCAAAATCAATGGCTTAACCTCAGTTGATATACTTTTGTACAAGTCTTCACACACACACACACACACGCAGTATGTGGGAATATCTACACAACTAAAACGTACATACAGATCAACAGACACAATAAACACACACACACACACACACATACAGATCAACAGACACAATAAACACACACACACACACACACACAGATATAAACTCAATAAACACTCACACACACATATATAGACACAATAAACACACACACACACACACTATATATATATATATATATATATATATATATATATATATATATATAAACAACAAACGCACACACACACACACATATATACAAACACAATCAATACAATTTCCCACACACACAGATCTAGACACAAACAAAATATACACAATTTCCCACATACACAGGTCTACAGACACAATATACATCATTTCCCACATACACAGGTCTACAGACACAATACACACAATTTCCCACATACACAAATCTAGACACAATACACACAATTTCCCACATACACAAATCTAGACACAATACACACAATTTCCCACATACACAAATCTACAGACACAATAAACACAATTTCCCACATACACAAATCTAGACACAATACACACAATTTCCCACATACACAAATCTACAGACACAATACACACAATTTCCCACATACACAAATCTAGACACAATACACACAATTTCACACATACACAAATCTACAGACACAATATACACAATTTCTCACATACACAAATCTAGACACAATACACACAATTTCCCACATACACACAATTTCCCACATACACAAATCTACACACATAAACGCAATATACACAATTTCCCTTCCTACATAATATCGACTCGCTGTACGTTTCCACAGATGACCACACACTTGCTCACACACACAAACACACACTCAAGGTCACACTCATAAAATACAACACACACATTATATACACACACTTATTTCCTTGCATAAACACAAACGCCCCATTAGTTTTTAAATGATATGACGTTCGACCAATTAAGCCGGTATCACATGAGATCTTTTATAGTCAACATTCGATACTCAACATTTTTCTGGCAACATTTCTGGAATATTTTGCACTGGTATCGGAAACTAGACTGATGATAGATGAATGTAGGTGACAGAACTATTATAAATGTTGACTTCCTAAGCTGCCAGACCAGTGTTCAGGATAAATGTTGCGTGAAAAAGCGCTCGTGTGATACCGGTTTTTAGTTTGTCGATGTTATGACCTTTCTCTCCATTTCTCTGTCAATATTAAGACCTTTCGTGCCATGTTAGTGTCGATATTTTCCTGGCGAACGATAGCAAGTCTGTAATCTTGGAGGTACCTGCCTTCGATCGTAACATTTTTCAACCGAAAAATGTACAAATATATTTTGAAGGGGATCTTGAGAATGTTTGTTTAAGGGGAGATCTCCACTTAAGGGATTTTTTTCTTGACCCCTTTCTCCCTCATGTTTAGCCCCATTGCTTTTGATATTATAAAACGTTTGCCCCATTAGTTTAGCGATTTTAAGAACTTTCACCCCATATTAAGACCTTTCGTGCCATTCAGGTGTCAATTTTATTCTGGCGAGCGATAGCGAGCCTGTAATTTAAGAGGAACCGGCCTTCGGCCGGGACATTTTTCTACCGAAAAATGTACAAATGTATCTTGAAAGGGACTCAAGGGGGTGTAATTTTAAGCTTGATGGAGGTCTAGGGAACAAACTAAATACCTTCCCTTAAGTTTGATGGAGATATAGAGAGGAAACTAGCTAAATAAATATATAAATACTGTACATACAATAATAATAATATATTAATACTGTACACACAATAATAATAAAATATAAAAAAATATAAAATAAATTCGGCCATCCCCCATTAAGGGGAGGTTTTTAGTTTGTTCCCTAGACCTCCATCAAGCTTAAAATTACACCCCCAAGACCCCCTTTCAAGATAAATTTGTACATTTTTCGGTAGAAGGTATCAAGGCAACCAATGTACACACCCAGCCATCAAAGACTATACCCTGTTCCAATTAGGTAGCCTAGATATCGTGAACCCTAACCTTTAGTACTAATAAAGGGCTGGGGCAAATGGGCTGTCAATGTTCATACCTATTCTATGTCTAACCCTTCCCAAATGGTAAAAATAGTAGCTCGATTACTCTAGTCATTTGTGAGGTGTAGAGGTTAATGTGCTAGAGTTTTGGACTACGGTCTAGATGAGGTTAATGTGCTAGAGTTTTGGACTACGATCTAGATGTGTACCAAAAGGGGGAAACGAAACCCCTTAATTAACCCCTTGAGGATCATGCCGCATGTTGAAAATTTGTTCTGGCTATCGATAGACGATTTTATGGAAGTTAGGAAGGATATCTAGCTAGGTTTCAAAGGGGTTAATACTATCTCAATTAACACTTTGGCTCCCTATTTTGTTTTACTAAGCTGAATTATATCGTTTAATGATAGCCAGAATAAAGTGTCAAAACGCGTCATGATCCTCAAAGAATTAACTGCACATAATTATTAACTCTTCATGGATGATAATTTGCGGTATTTAGTTGGCCCTGTTTTGAACAAGTAATTCACGGATTTATCATTTCCATATTTGGAATAAATACAAACATCCTTGACTCAAGCTTTCCTTCATCCTATGACTTGGAATGCTTTAAACTTCGTATGCCCAGGTATTGTTACCCCAACGTCACTTGAATTTGGCTCTCTGTCACTCTTTCGGCATTGGGTGAGACACTCATTACATGCTGCCTGCCTTTTGTCTCCTTCGTACACCGAAAACAAATATATATATTGTTCTATGATGGGTGGTAATGGTGTGTGAGACTATCAAGACTATTTAGACATATAAGAGATGAAGGTAGGAATGCTTGTAGGAGACTGACGAACCTGGAAGACCAAATTAATTAGAAAACAAAAATAGTGATGAGGGGAAAATTCTGGCTGACGGACGAGGAGGAGGAGGAAGAGAGGGAGGAGGACGAGGAGGAGGAAGAGAGGGAGGAGGAGGAGGAGGAAGAGAGGGAGGAGGAGGAGGAAGAGAGGGAGGAGGACGAGGAAGAGAGGGAGGAGGAGGAGGAGGAAGAGAGGGAGGAGGACGAGGAGGGAGGAGGACGAGGAGGTAGAGGCTGTTTGTCCTCCAAAATACTGAGGATCAAGTGTTCAACGAGTGGTTTAGATTGGTTAAGGACATTTGGAAAGGGAACGACTGCACTGGAACTAATGTCCGTGGCAGGATTAGGAGAGGTTAGTAGGGGACAGTTGGGTTAGTAACATAAAGTTGTCTTTCGTGTATCTGGGAAAGAAGAGAGATCTTTGAGGGGAAAAAACAAGTTATTCATTTACAAACGCAGTCAGTCGCGGGTTTGAGGCAAGATGTTAAAATAGGCGACGTATAAAAGAATCAACGGTGCTGCAGTCAATAACGTCTCGTGGAAGACCATTCCACAAGTTGACAACTTGATCGATGAAGAAATTCTTAGACTCGAGTGAGTTAAATTATTTACCAATAATTTTGCAACCGTTTCCCCGCGTGTAATTAGATTGGTCAATAGTGAAGTACTTACTACAGTTCATATTGTCAATGCCTTTGATGATTTTGAACACTTGAATTAAGTCGCCTCTTCATCTGCGCTGGGTTAAAGGAAATATATTTAATTATCTAAGACGCTCCTCGTATGGTTTGTTCTTTAGGCTAGGTATCATTTTGGAAACTCTACACTCGTTCTAGCTTGTTTATATATTTTTGGTAATAAGGGCACCAGGATTGAACACAATATTCCAGAAGGGGGCGGACTAAGGAATTGTAAAGTGTTAAGATTACATCTTTGGATTTATGCTCAAATGACCTGCCTATAAAGACAAATATTTTGTTTGCCTTCTTAACAACTTCTGAACATTGTTGACTTGGTTTTAGGTTCCTGGATATTGTTACTCCCAAATCAGTTTATATGTCTACACTCTTAAGCTGGGTGCCATTCATCGAATAGTTTGCTTTCTCATTTCGGTTTCCGATATGTAGTACTTTAAGTTTATCCGCATAGAAACTAATTTTCTAAATGTGAGCCCAACATGACAACTTAATCTAGATTGTGTTGCATATCTTCAAGTTGTTTTTTATATTTTGAGAGTATGCTCTTTGCAATTTTTGTATCGTCAGCAAACTTCGAGATTTTACAGGCGAGACCCTCATCTATGTCGTTGATGTAAGCTAGGAAGATAATTGGCTTTAGTACCAATCCCTGGGGTACCCCGCTGCTTACATTGACCCATTTGGATGCTTTACTGTATATAATGACTTTTGTCTTTGTCACTGAGCCAATTTTATATCCATTTCAACACACCGTCTTGTATTCCATGCGCTTTTAGTTTTAGCAGTGAACGTCTGTGGGTACCTTTGTCAAAGTTCTTTTGAAAATTAAGTTGTATAATATCTACATTTTATAGTTACATCAGAAAGAAAAAAGTAGTTACTTCAACTATTGGACCGTTGGTCGATGAAAATGGAGAATACATCAAAGATGAAGTACAAATGAGTAATGCCCTCAAAACCTACTTTGCATCAGTTTTTACAACAGAAAACCTTAGTGATATTCCTACAGCATCACCGGGTCAGATATATAATTCTGACATTCTAAGCAATATCACAATTACAGAGAGAGAAGTATCGAAATATTTAGATAAACTCAAGGTAAATATATCGCCTGGACCTGATACAATCTCAACCTTGAGTTCTACAGGAAGCTAAGGATGAGCTATCCAAACCACTGACATTGATATTCAATAAATCCTTGCAGTCTGGGACTATGCCTGATCAGTGGAAGCTCGGCAACGTAACACTGATATTCTAATAAGGAAGCAAACCCTTATCCAGTAACTATCGTCCAATTAGCTTAAGGGGAGGTATTTAGTGTGTTCCCTAGACCTCCATCAAGCTTAAAATTACACCCCCTTGAGCCCCTTTCAAGATAAATTTGTACATTTTTCGGTAGAAAAATGTCCCGGCCAAAGGCCGGTTCCTCTTAAATTACAGGCTCGCTATCGCTCGCCAGGATAAAATCGACACCTGAATTGCACGAAAGGTCTTAATTTGGGGTGAAAGTTCTTAAAATCGCTAAACTAATGGGGCAAACGTTTTATAATATCAAAAGCAATGGGGCTAAACATGAGGGAGAAAGGGGTCAAGAAAACAATCCCTCAAGTGGAGATCTCCCCTTAACCTAAGTTATATGTAAAATTCTAGAAACACTCATAAGAAACAGACTCGTACATCACTTGGAGGAAAACAACGTACTTAGAGATACTCAACACAGCTTTCATTCATAAGAAACAGACTCGTACATCACTTGGAGGCAAACAACGTACTTAGAGATACTCAACACAGCTTTCATTCATAAGAAACAGACTCGTACATCACTTGGAGGCAAACAACGTACTTAGAGATACTCAACACAGCTTTCATTCATAAGAAACAGACTCGTACATCACTTGGAGGCAAACAACGTACTTAGAGATACTCAACACAGCTTTCATTCATAAGAAACAGACTCGTACATCACTTGGAGGAAAACAACGTACTTAGAGATACTCAACACAGCTTTCATAACAAACGCTCCTGCTTAGCAAACCTGTTCGACTTATTTTTGTCCTTCGGCCGGGATATTTTTTTCCCAAGGTTTTCAAGCAAAAATTGTATAGAGAGAGAAGCGAGGATAAACAAATTGAGAAAGCTGAGATTTTGTCCTTACGCCGGGACATTTTTTTTTCCCACCCCAAAAAATGTAACCTATAGTGAGCGAAGCCAACATTTTTAATGAGAAAAAAAAACAAGAGTTCATCCTTCGGCCGGCCGGGACTTTTTTTTTTATCTGGGAGTTGGGTGTGTGGAGGATAGAGAGAGAGAGAGACCATTATTCCCTAATATTCCCAATAACAGGGTCATAATTGGATCTTCACAACCATGCTGGAAGTTTGCTCACATTCAACCTGTCCCAAAGAAGGGTGACCGCTCTCAACCCTCCAACTATCGTCCAATTGCTCTCATTTCTTGTCTTTCTAAAGTTTTTGAAACTATTCTTGCTTCCAAATTTCTTAAGCATTTCTCTTCTCATAATCTGCTCTCAGATCGCCAGTATGGCTTCCTTAAGGGTCGCTCTACTGGTGATCTTCTTTCATATCTTACTAACTCTTGGTCATCCTCCTTTCGGGACTTCGTTGAGACTTTTTCTATTGCACTAGACATATCGAAAGCCTTCGATAGAGTCTGGCATAAATCTTTAATTTCTAAACTACCCTCCTTCGGTTTCTATCCCTCCATCTGTGCCTTTGTCTCTAATTTCCTTTCCGGCCGTTCCATAGCCGCGGTTGTGGACGGCCATTGTTCACTTCCTCACCCTATAAACGCCGGTGTTCCTCAGGGCTCTGTCCTATCTCCTATTCTCTTTCTAATTTTTATAAATGATCTCCTTAACTGTACCTTAATTCCCATCCATTCATACGCAGACGACTCAACCTTACACTACTCCATTTCTTTTTCAGAATGCCCCAGCCAGCAATCCCTCAACGACAAACTTAATGAAGCCATAGAACTCTTAAATTCTGATCTAAATACTATTTCCAATTGGGGCAGAGAAAACCTTGTTAACTTTAATGCTTCCAAAACCCAATTTCTCCATCTATCTACCCGTCAGGATCTCCCAGCGGACTATCCCTTATTCTTCAACAATACAAAAATCAACCCTTCATCTTCTCTCAATATTCTTGGTGTCTCTTTTTCTTCTGCTCTCATTTGGAAGGACCATATTACCAGTCTTGCTAAGGCAGCCTCCCAGAAGCTGGGTGTGCTCAACCGCCTTAGAGGGTTCTTTTCCCCTGCACAGCTTCTTGCTCTGTACAGGGGCATAGTGCGCCCTTGTATTGAGTATTGTTCACATGTGTGGGGAGGTTCCTCTCACACCACTCTCCTAGACAAGGTTGAAAGGAAGGCCTTTCGTATCATTAACTCCCGTCCACTCACCAACTCTCTGCAATCTCTCTCTCTCCGCCGCAATGTTGCATCTCTCTCGCTATTCTATCGCTACTATAATAATCAGTGTTCCTCAGAGCTATCCCAGTGCATACCACCTCCTTTACGTAGGGCACGTGGTACCCGTCTTGCAACTCAATCCCACCCCTACTCTGTGCAACTCTCCAACCCAAGAGTGAAACGTTACTCTCAAACTTTCTTCTACTCAACAGCTGAGCTCTGGAACTCTCTCCCAGAATCAGTCTTTCCCGCTTCCTATGACTTAAATTGCTTCAAACTCTGTGTGTCCAGGCATTTTGGCTCGAACGTCCCTTGATTTTGGCCCTGTCACTCTTTCAACTATGGGGGAGGCACTCGCTATAGGCAGTTATGCCTTTTGCCTCCCTCAATCACATAGAAAAAATAAATAAAAACAAATACACCCGTATAGCTGCTTCCATTCACCAGTATCTTGTACATTATTACTATACTGTATATATAAGAGAGAGAGAGAGAGAGAGAGAGTGTGTGTGTGTGTGAGTGAGAGAGAGAGAGAGAGTGTGTGTGTGAGTGAGATCGATAGAGAGAGAGAGAGTGTGTGTGTGTGAGTGAGATAGATAGAGAGAGTGTGTGTGTGTGTGAGATAGATAGATAGAGAGAGAGAGAGTGTGAGTGTGTGTGAGTGAGATAGATAGATAGAGAGTGTGTGTGTGAGTGAGAGTGAGATATAGATTTTTTATTTTTTTTATTTTCTATGTGATTGAGGGAGTCAAAAGGCAGAACTGCCTATAGCGAGTGCCTCCCCCATAGTTGAAAGAGTGGCAGTGCCAAAATCAAGGGACGTTCGAGCCAAAATGCCTGGACACACAGAGTTTGAAGCAATTTAAGTCATACGAAGAGGGAAAGACTGATTCTGGGAGAGAGTTCCAGAGCTCAGCTGTTGAGTAGAAGAAAGTTTGAGAGTAACGTTTCACTCTTGGGTTGGAGAGTTGCACAGAGTAGGGGTGGGATTGAGTTGCAAGATGGGTACCACGTGCCCTACGTAAAGATAGAGAGCGAGAGAGTGTGTGTGAGTGACCGTGATATATAGATAGAGAGAGAGAGTGTGTGTGAGTGAGAGTGAGATACCTAGATAGATAGATAGAGAGAGAGAGAGAGGGGGGGGGGGGGGAGAGTGTGATATATGGGATGATTTAACTGTGAAATGTGACCACCTCTCCATCATTAACTTTGATAATGGTGGCTTAAATGGCCCTACAGTTGAGGTGGAGGGATTGGGGAGAGAGTATGGGATGCAGAAGGTACAGTCGCATGCCATAGTATAAACACGACCTTTAGAAATTGTATCAACCCATACGAGATAATACAGAGCTACATAATATCCCAAATGCTTCATAGTTTGGCTTCATTGGTTCAAATATTCCAATGGTTGTACATGTATTATGGCTTGTGACTGTACACCCGGATACCATAGTCTCCAAACCACTCATAAGTAGTCGTGGATTTCATATATTTCTAATTATACAAGCATATCTATGGAAACGAATTGAATACAATTTTCTTTACATTAATTACAAAACTATATATACTACTTATTGAAAAGTAAGATATATCCAATAATAAATCCAAGTATATATAATTGCAGAAAGAAATACATAAGGGATCCTCGAATTGTTATGAGTGGGTTAGAGTTGGTGTCCGAGTGTACAATGGAGTGAGGATAGGTGGTGGAGGATATTATGATACGAATACTTCTAGTGTACAATGGAGTGAGGATAGGTGGTGGAGGATATTATGATACGAATACTTCTAGTGTACAATGGAGTGAGGATAGGTGGTGGAGGATATTATGATACGAATACTTCTAGTGTACAATGGAGTGAGGATAGGTGGTGGAGGATATTATGATACGAATACTTCTAGTGTACAATGGAGTGAGGATAGGTGGTGGAGGATATTATGATACGAATACTTCTAGTGTACAATGGAGTGAGGATAGGTGGTGGAGGATATTATGATACGAATACTTCTAGTGTACAATGGAGTGAGGATAGGTGGTGGAGGATATTATGATACAAATACTTCTAGTGTACAATGGAGTGAGGATAGGTGGTGGAGGATATTATGGTACGAATACTTCTAGTGTACAATGGAGTGAGGATAGGTGGTGGAGGATATTATGATACGAATACTTCTAGTGTACAATGGAGTGAGGATAGGTGGTGGAGGATATTATGATACGAATACTTCTAATGTACAATGGAGTGAGGATAGGTGGTGGAGGATATTATGATACGAATACTTCTAGTGTACAATGGAGTGAGGATAGGTGGTGGAGGATATTATGATACGAATACTTCTAGTGTACAATGGAGTGAGGATAGGTGGTGGAGGATATTATGATACGAATACTTCTAGTGTACAATGGAGTGAGGATAGGTGGTGGAGGATATTATGATACGAATACTTCTAGTGTACAATGGAGTGAGGATAGGTGGTGGAGGATATTATGATACGAATACTTCTAGTTTTATGTAGTAACAATTGTCAAAAATAGATCTGTTAAAATGAACTCAGAACATTTTACAGAATGATAACACACACACACACTGGAGGAGGAGCTCTTCGTAGATAGGTTTTTCGGGTCTGAAGAAGCTATCTGCGAAACTTTGTGAATACAGTGTGTATATTCTGAAATAGAGCTGGTGTGGACAGCTAAGAGAAAGATATATGGACAGATAATTACAATGAGACAGGCATATAGACTGATGAATATATACATTATACACCATCTATTATCTCACTCTGGTTCTCTGCCTCTGGTTCCATTAAGATAAAGATATATGGACAGATAATTACAATGAGACAGGCATATAGACTGATGAATATATACGTTACAATGAGACAGGCATATAGACTGATGAATATATACGTTATACACCGTCTATTATCTCACTCTGGTTCTCTGTCTCTGGTTCCATTAAGGTGGTTGTGACTAGGGTACCTGCATGATAGGACATTTTGTAATGTTTTCGGCAAAACAAAAACAATCCCGGCCGAAGGCTGATTTATTTTAGCCAGAAAATAGTAACACCTACAGTACATGGGGTGAAACGTCTTCAAATCTCCAAACCAATGGAACGAAACACGGGAGTTCCAAAAAGACCGCCCGTGGAGTAAATTGGATAACCTTAACCAACATTAAGCTAATACCTAATAAAACATGTTACCTTAATTACAATAGTGCAGGCTAGCTGACCCTTTCGATCAAATTCACGAACAAAAATACAAAACAAAAAATAAATAATATATATATAAATAAAAATAAAAATTAAATTACACCTTCGAGGGATAATATACGGAAGACATATTTTACAGATTTGCATAAGAGTTCACTGGTGGAGGTAAAACGGAGGGAGGAGGATAGGAAATATAATTTAGGGAGACATGGAGGGAGGGAGGTGTGAAGGAGACATAGAGGGAGATGGACGGAAATGTAAGGGAGGGAAACATGGAGGGAGGGAGGTGTAAGGGACGGAAGGGGGTAGCTAGAGGTTTACTCACGCTTGTTCTACTGCTGCAGCAAGCAAGAGGAAGCATTCAAACGGTACCGTCGCTTTCAAATTCAGGAATCCCGTAATTTATATATCTCTGCCCAGAATTAAGCCAAATGTGTTCTACGACTCACTCGACTCGCCAAAAACTCTTTCATCAATAACGAATGCTTTGAACTTTCCAACTCTAGCACTTAACAAGCTTTTTGGCATCAGCCAAAAACTTCCAACAATTGCACTTCCTTGTCTTTCCCTCCTATTCTCAACTCTGATGGTACTACCACCACCTCTTCCTCTAACAAAGCTAAACTCTTCGCTCAAATGTTCGCTAAAAACTCCACCCAAGATGAATGCGGCGCTACTTCTACTTTTCCACCCCCCTCTCACTTACTTATGCCTAGGATCATAATGTCTTCTAAGGATGTACTTTCTGCCCTCTCTGGGCTTAATACTAAGAAGGCGTACGGACCGGATGGTGTTCCTCCTGTTGTACTCAAAAACTGTTCTTCTGTGCTGACTCTCTGCCTAGGCAAGCTAATTCGTCTCTGTCTTTCCTATAACATCTTTCCTTCTTGATGGAAGTTTACCCTTATTCAACCTATCCCAAAGAAGGGTGACCGCTCCCAACCCTCCAACTATTGTCCAATTGCTCTTATTTCTTGTATCTCCAAAGTGTTTTATACTATTCTGAACTCAAAATTTCTTAAGAATATATTTCCCATAATCTACTTTCAGATCGCTGCTCTACTGGTGATCTTCTTACTAACTCTTGGTCATCCTCCTTTTGGGACTTCGGTGAAGCTTTCTCTATTGCGCTAGACATATCGAAAGCCTTCGATAGAGTCTGGCACAAATCTCTAACTTCTAAACTACCCTCCTTCGGTTTCTATCCATTTCTGTGCCATTGTCTCTAATTTCCTTTCAGACCGCTCCATAGCTGCAGTTGTGGACAGCCATCGCTCACTTCATCAATCTATAAAACTCCGGTGTTCCTCAGGGTTCTGTTCTGTCTCCAATTCTCTTTCTAATATTTATTAATGATCTCAACTATATTTCTAGTCCTATCCACTCATATGCTGACGATTGTACCTTACACTATTCAACTAGTTTTTCACGTCAACCCAGCATACAATCACTCAAAAAAAAAACGTGACGAGGCCATATAACACCGATCTTCTGATCTATCAATTATTTCTGAGTGGGGCAGAGCAAATCTAGTTACTTTCAATGCCTCCAAGACACAATTCCTCCCTCTATCTCTCTATGACAATCTTTCTCAAGACTATCAATTATTCTTCAACAATAGACAATTTAACCCTTCATTTCTCTCAATGTTCTAGATGTATCTTTTACCCCAAACCTTTCTTGGAAAGATCATATTACCACTCTTGCTAAAACACCTTCCCAAAAGTTAGGTGTGCTCAACCGTCTCCTTGGGTTCCTCACCCCCGCACAGCTTCTTGCTCTGTATTGGGGCAAAGTGCACCCCTGTATTGAGTATTGTTCATATGTGTGGGGAGGCTCCACCCATACCACACTTCTCGAACGAGTAGAATCAAAAGCATTTCGCCTCATCAACTCACTTCCTCTTACTAGTTCCCTACAATCTCTTTCTACACGCTGCAATGTTGCATCTCTTTCACTCTTCTATCGCTATTACAACAATCAGTGTTCTTCGGAGCTTTCTCGGTGCATACCCCTTCCCTTGCGGCGAGTGTGAGGCACCCGCCTTTCAACACAATTCCAGTTTTATTCTGGCCAGCTCTCCAACGTAAGCATTGGCAAAAATTTTAATTTTAAGTCTTCTACTCAACAAGTGAACTATCGGACTCTCTCCCTCAATCAACCTTTCCTTCATCCTATGACCTAAACTGATTGAAACTTCGTGTGTCCTAACATTTTGACTCCAACGTCTCTTGAATTTGGCTCTGTCACTCTTTTGGCTTTGGAGGAGACACTCGATACGGCAACCTGACTGTTGTTTCCTTCATACACAGACAAAAAAAGGGGAGGCAAACCGGAGAGAATGTCAGAGAAGTAGAGATGATGAACGTAGATAATCACACTCATACACCCAATATTACCTCCGCCCCCCCCCCCCCCTCGCCCTCGCTCTCGCTCTCTCTCTCTCTCAACACTTTAACTTCCCGAGCCCCAACTACACCGCAAGAGTCACCCAGCCAACTGAGGAAAGAACAAACTGTCCAGACACCAACTACAACTCCATGACCTTTCCTTTATTGACAACGTTTCTCAGATAACTTCTAGACGATATATGCGAAACGTTGTCAATAAAGTGTTCCTCCTCAAATGGTGTTTTAATTCATTCTGTCAATTTTGTGGAGGTCATTTTACCATGACTTTAACAACGAGTCAGCAAGGACGTCACGGCGACAACAGGTGAAGAAGGCCGGGTGACAAATATTGATTTTTATTTTTGTTTTGCATAAAAATGCACACTGAAAAACAAATCCATGAAAATAATCACCATGTAACTAATGGTGTCCTTCATCCATGCACAATTATGCAAAACGGATTAAATCTTATCTTTTGAATGTCTGGCAAAAATTACTCATGAAAAAACTAACACTAGATGGAAAATGTCAGTGTCTGTAACCCCTTATGAAAAGATAATTAATATATTATATTAGTTTCCCCTTCTGAAAAGATAATTAATATATATTAGTTTTCCCTTGTGAAAAGATAATGAATATATACTAGTCTTCAATCAAGACCTAAAACAATAAACATGCAGCTTGAAAATACTAAAAAATAAGCAGTAATTTCACATACTCTGCAACTCAAACCAGGTCTGCCAAACGAATTCCCAGAAGCTGTAAGAGTGGCAAAGCAAAGAACCGTGGACTCTTGAGGGATGTAGGGGGACTTATAAAACAGGATGCTAATGGAACATGAAGTAAAGATCTCAAATGTAGGCTACTGATAGAGTTTGAAAAAAAAAAAAAAAATCTCCTTTGATGATAGATTAAGAATTACTCCGTTCACAAAAAGAGTTACTTGATGGTTTTACAAATGCAAGATATTTGAACTCTTAAGACAAACATACGTTGTATTTGGTGGACTGTTTCCCAAAGTGGAAATATATACGGTATATACTGTATATATTAAATACACACACACACACACACACACACACACACACACACACACACACACATATATATATATACAACTGAAGCCAATGACTTTCCTCTCGGGAAGGATGATAGGGATGAAGATCAATGCCAGGAAATACATTTTCTTTAGTTGTGACGTTGCGATCTCAAACTTGGAAGAATAGAAGGCAACGTTAAGGGAAGACCCCCATCAAGCTTTAAAATAAAACCCCCGAGACCCCCAAGATATATATTTGTATTATTTTCTGTAGAAACATGTTCTGGCCTGCTCCTAAATCACAGGCTCGCTATCACTCGCCAGGAAAAAATCAACACCTAAATGGCACGAAAGGTCTTCAAATTGACAGAAATTGGGCGAAATGCCTTAAAATCGCCAAACTAACAGGGCAAAAGTTATAAAATATCAAAACTAATGGGTCTAATCATGAGGGAGGAGGTTAAAAATAAATCTAAGTGAAAATCTCCCCTTAACCCGGCGAGCGCGCGCAGGGTGTAGTGAACACCACAGTTCTGGGCGGCAATTTTAAGCTCCATTCCTGCCTATAATCGTCATTTTATGATAAATATCGTTATTACTTATTCATATGCGCCTATTTTACCTTTAATATGAAGATAGTAACCTGTAACAACAATAAAACAAGTGGAAATATCATTTGTATGGTCAAAATCGCGAATTGTTAGCGAGCGGTTCATTCAACAATTGTGAGCCAGCCGGCCTCACACCCTCCTCTCTCGAAGCCTGGAGAGTGACTGAGGCCTGTATCTCTCTCTCTCTCTCTCTTTCCCACGCATAGACACACACAATGACCACAGCCTAGGATCGGTTTAGAGATGTTTACACAAAAATATACCAATGAATAAGGGAATAACAGGGAAAATAGGTGATAATTGAAGGGGGAGGGGGAAAGGGGGGAAGTAGGGGATGTGGAGGAATGATATGAGGTATGGAGGGGGAAAAATCAAATTGTTTTAAGTGCTACTGAGGCCTTTTAAAAGTTTTTTTTTTAGGCCTTACCTCTTATGAGCTTTCTGGCTGTTGCCCAGTAAAACCTCTTAAGAGTGTTCTTGCCGTTCCCGGGTTAATGATTAGGCTTCCTACCAATTTCCTCTGTCATACACATCACATATACGTACAGTTACAAATACCTGAAACTAGAATTAATGTATATTACTAACCTGCTAATTTAAGGGGGGATGGCTGCTTTTTCTGGAATTGCTTCTCCCTCATGTTTAACTTCATTAGTTTTGAGATTTTAGGACGTTCTTTCCATTAGTTTGGCAATTTTAAGACCTTTCGCCTAATTCATTTGTCAATATTAAGACCTTTCGTGCCATTTAGGAATCAATTATTACCTGTAATTTTAGGAAGAACCAGCCTTCGGCCGGGCCATTTTTCTACCGAAAAATGGACACATATATCTCGAAGGGGGATCTAAGGGGTGTGTTTTTAAGCTTGATGGAGGTCTAGCGAGGAAATATGAAATAAATAAATAGATGAATAGACCAAAAAACTACCCATCCCCCCTTAAGTCACACCACTGTTGATCAAAACAGTCCAAGGAGTATGTGGTGTATAGGAAAGATGGATACAGTAGTGCATACTTTGATGTGTTAAATTACTGCCCTTCCTTAGTTTACCACCTCCCTCCCTCCCTCCACACAACTATCATCCCCCGTTCTTTCCTTCTACACCACCTCCCTCCCTTCCCACAACCACCACTCCCCTTTCATCTTCCCTCTACACCACCTCCTCCCTCACTCCTACATCCCTCCCTTCCTCCCCACAACTACCATCCCCTTTTCCACTAGTCTACACCACCTCCCTTCTCCCTACCCACCACTACCATTAGAACAAATATTGATGTCGTGTGTTTCCGAGGAAGAAGTGTATCTATAGTTCATCAATAGAAGTGTTGGCTAGCGATAAGCTGGCACTGGTTGAGATCCACATTTTAGATAAATAGTACGTTGGTTGAATTTTCCGAATCACTGCCTTCTGTGCACGTGATTGTAGCCTACGCCCACATAAATGACAGAATGAAATCAACATTTACGAAACTTCTCATCAGGACGATACTTTAAACGTTTCAGTGTCGCTTTCCTCGCCAACGCTTCCAATATTTTTGTGATGCCTTGTACTGTATATTTTGTAATCGTTCTCATCGTTATATACTGCAGTTACGAAGGCAGGGCTGTGGCGGACGTGTCTTCACGTCAGAGTTTCGCCCTTTACCAGAAACAAGAAGTTATATTTGGCCGGCAGGAAGGATTAGCGAGGTCTCGAGGATGTGCAATTAACTTTATAGTACGCTTGTGTCGGTGTTGTGTGTACGTTTATTAATATTATGTCTTATACAGGTTCATGCATATGAGAACACAATTGGTATAGTAAACTTATGCATATACGAGTAAAGGCGTCTGCTCTTACGTGCGTTTTTGTAATTATTACAAGACTTCTTATATTAAAACATTCAGTAATGAAATAAACTGCGCTGGATATGCAAGTAATGATTCCCATATTTATAAACATGGAGGGTGAGGGCTGGTCTTCTCCAGAGTGAAGTTTGGCATCCTCTACCCAACCTTAGCTGTTTGTGTCTGTCTATTTACTGTCCTACTTTTCCTTCTGGGGGCAGGGTGCTAGGAATCCTCCTCACCTTGCATAATTCACCTACTAGACGTGACAGAGAAAGGGGCGATGGAGCGCGAAAGTGGTCCCGGACCCTAAGCATTGGATCTTTAAATGATATTTCTGTTCGGGCTCTGTTTCGAGTCGGCCACCCCCAGCTATGGTATATGTGCCTGAGATTATACATACGTGCATACATACAATACAAAAATAAAATGTTTGAAAGTCGTTGCCAATGCTAAGGAGAGTAGGCTAGTAATGAGAGGAAGATATAATGTGATGGTCAAGTGATCAGTGATAGTTGGGTGCGTGCCTAGAAATTCCGCAGCGCTGGTGTACTGATTAGGTTATTAGTGAATTAGTCAAAGTGTGGAGGAAGGGAGAGAGGTGGGAGCGAGAGAGGTCGTATAGAGGGAAGGTGAAAGGGAGGTGGTATTTTGTTTTGTTTTATTAGAGTGAGGGAGACAAAAGGCAGAACTGCCTGTAGCGAGTGCCTCTCCCAGAGTTGAAAGAGTGACAGGGCCAACATCAAAAGAAGTTCGAGCCAAAATGCCTGGACACACGGAGTTTGAAGCAATTTAAGTCATAGGAAGAAGGAAAGACTGATTCTGGGAGAGTTCCAAACCTCAGCTGTTGAATAGAAGAAAGACAGAGTAACTTTTCACTCTTGGGTTGGAGAGTTGCACAGAGTAGGGGTGGGATTGTGTTGCAAGACGGGTACCATTTACCCTACGTAGAGGGGGTGGTATACACTGAGAGAGATCTGAGGAACACTGATTATTGTAGTAGCGATAGAATAGCGAGAGAAATGCAACATTGGGCGAAGGGAGTGTCCATACTTTATTTCCCTAAGTATTGGACAGTCTCAATGTAAGTGTAAGCTAAAGTAATAAGTTTATAGGAATAAGAATCACAATAATATGATTTAGTATAAATGGGAAGAATATTGAATTATGTTCTGTATTTAGATATTAAGTAATATATCGTTCCTATAAACTTAGGTAATCATTCTGGGAAATAAATCCCGACCTCTTTGCGCATGCGCGAAAAAGTGAGGCTCCCGCAGATTTGTCAGGACTCGGGGAGCCCTCACTCGCTCTAAAACCACCACAGCGAGCAGACCTAACTCAACTGGTGCTCACCTCACCTCATTCCATTCCATTAATATGTTAGAACTAACCTCAGCGTAGATTCCCATCGATTCATCGATCATCTATTATCATCCTCCTTATAATGTAAGTCAAGAGGCCCCCTTCCATCATTAACTATCCACTAATTTCCGCTTGATCACCACTTGTCATCACACAACTCCTTCAACAACCTGTTGCCTTGTTACCACTCCACATTAACCCTATCCCGTCGCCTACGCCCCAGCAACAAGGTAAATATACTATTCTTCAAATTACAGTCTACTTCCTCCAATAATATCCACATAATAAATGGTCCTTCGAACGAAAACAATTTATTAAATCATCCCAGTTCATTGTGGGATGACGGCGACCCGGTTGTTGTGGTATAGCCTAGGCTATGTCAGCGGCATGGTTGTGTTGCTGTGTGTGTCAGCGGCGCGACGGCTGTGTGATTTTTTTTTCGGCCAGGCGGCCGCGAGGGTGCTACGCATTTAATTAGTACCCTCTAATATGCACACTAACATGTCCCACGCATTTTTAACCAAGAAGGCTCAATACCCCGAGGATTTGTGGATTCGGCTTGCTTATTATTGTGCCGAAGCAACAGCTATAGTGCTTCGAACTTTTACTGAAATGAATATGTAGGTTCGCCCATCACTTGCATTCTAAAGTATCACTAGTTAGGTTAGCTGTACCTATTCAACATTTAAATTCATCTTTAAGGTTGGCCTAAATATTTTCTTAACATTTAGATTTGTCTTTAAATTAGCCTAACCTAAATTGAGTATTTCTATGTTGGCCTAGCCTAAGTTTAATTCTCATTAAGTGATTGAGTTTTGGTTTCTAGCAAGTTAGCCTAACCTAAATTTATATTTCCAATAATTAAGCCTAAACTTATAATTATAGCATCATGTTAGCCTAACTTTTTTAATTAAATTATAATCAAGCTTACCAAATTGAATTATTTTTGATTTAAAGTGTTGGCCTACCCACAAATATTAAATTAGATAAATTTATTTCAACATGAGTGTTCTTTTGATCTTTGATATTACCATGTAATAGGTCCCACCAATGAATATCGCCGTCGTGTTCAAGTGTTAACACCTTACGAGCGGCCTATGCGGTTTATTTATGTGTACCGCACAGCGGGGTGTTTTTAGCCAAAATAGGGCTGTTTACGTGATCATTTTCATGCCTAAATAAGACCCAGAACGTAAAACAAGTACCTATCCCTGAAAGGGCATAAACAGAGCTTTCGAATGACACCATAACGATCCTTGTATGATGGATAGTTTTCTTGCAATAACCGTGCAACGCGAGTGCAAAAAGCAGGTAATTCGGTACTTTCAGTACATAATTGAGTATGTAGCGAGTGAGAGAGGGAGGAGGGAGCTGAGATTTGTGTCAGTAGGTTCGCCGCGGTGGTCTGGAGCAGTCATACGCTCGCTAGTCTCCTGCCACCACTTGTCTCTCTCTCTCAGCCACATTACGTGCTGAAATTGCCACTCGAGTTATGTCGAGCGCCGCCACATAGTCCAGCTTTATTTAACTCGACTTATGTTGCTCGCCGCTAAATAAGGGTTAATTCTGAACCGAGTTTGATCGGCGGAAGAATTTTTCTCTTTCGGCTAAACTTTAGTATAGTAAAACATTTGTATTTCGCAATTTCCATCCGCTTTTGACTAAAGGTGACAATGGACGATCTAGCCCAAGGCAAACGCCGTAGAGCAGGCATTAAAGGGTCATTAACCGTCCTGTCAAGGGATTTAGAGAGGTTCTTGGATACCGCAACTCGGGTAGAAGTAGAGGCTAAATTGCATAGCGTACAGACACAGGTGGCCAAGTTTGAAGCCAATCAAGATGTTATGTTGCCGCTATATACCTTCGACACCGAGTATTTTAAGGAAAACCAAGAGGATACCCTCTACTTATTTGATATGTATGGGATAATCGCTACTCTGAAGGAGAAACTGGATCCACCAGCAAGGCAAAATCTGTCTGAAGTAAAGAAAGTATCGGATGTTAGATTGCCGCACCTGACTTTGCCCACCTTCACTGGCGACCCTACATTATGGACGGGATTCTGGGATATGTTCAGATGTGTGGTGCATGAGAGGACTGATTTGAGTGCGGTTCAAAAACTAACGTACTTAAGGGGTCGGCTACAGGGAGACGCCTATAAACTAGTAGAAGGCTTTACAGTTGAGGGTGCAAGTTATGGCCCTGCCGTGGACTTGCTTCTAGAGACCTTCGGGCATCTCGACAGAGTAAAAGCAGCACACATCATGAACTTTCATGACCTTGTCTCACCTAAATGTCAAACAGCACAACTAAAGGCTTTCTACGCCAATATGGAAAGTGCAATGCGATATATGACTAGTCAAAGGGTAAGTTTAGAGGAATTCTGCGTGGTGACACTTGAAAAAATTGCCATCACCAGTTAAGGAAACCGTTAGGAGGGAGATGGGTGATCAGAATCTAGATTATAAGACTTTCACAGTGTTTTTAAGCAGAACTCTACAACATGGTGGGTCAAGATACCCCTCTGAAGGAATTTCCTATGGCTACAGCTACATTCACGACGCAGAGCGATGGCAGCCAATTTGCCTGTAAATTGTGTAGCGGGAAAAATCATCCCTAGTACAAATGCTTTAAATATAAGACAGGTTCTCTCAGAATAAAGAGAGCCAGGCAACTACAGCTCTGTGTCAGGTGTCTCTCCAGTGAACACGGTAGTAACGGGTGTACAAACCCTAATATTAAGGATTGTAAATTCTGCCGTGGCAAACATTTTCACTCCCTGTGCCAAAAGCAGAAAGAGGTGAGTTCAACAGGTGGTGGTGGTAGTAGTAATAGATTAGAGTCAACTCCAACAACAATGTCCGTAAGTATGAGTAAACAGACAGTAATTTTACCCACAGTTCAGCTGCTTGTCAAGGGTAAGTACAAAAAGACCGTAAAGGTTAGATCGCTACTCGATCAGTGCTCGCAGAGGACTTTCATGAAGAGCTCTGAATTACCTTCCCTTTCATATGAATCCAAGGGAACGGAACAATTGAGTCTTCACGGCTTCACTGGAACCCAAACCTCTCGTGAGTATCCTGTTGTAGCACTAAAGTATATACGTCGTGGCAGATATCATCGTCTTGACGCAATAGTTGTCGATGATCTCCCTGAACACAAGGGCGAAACTAGTCTAAAAGTTGAACTCACCAGTTTATGGCATAAAATTGGCCGACTCATATGTTACCGAGACAGCACAATTAGAGCTACTAATAGGTGCCGACCAGTACTACAACATAGTGCGACCTGGCTACAAAAGGGCAGGAAATTTGGTTTTACTTCCTACCAAATATGGATATGCCCTTAGTGGTTCTTATGCGGCAACCACGTCTAGCTCCAATACTGAGGTTGTTACAATACTTAAAGTGGCAGTGACCCCAGTAGATCAATATATGTCTACTGGACAATTTCCATGTCATAAAGAATTAAGTACATTGTGGGATTTAGACCATATTGGTATCTCACCTAAAGAGCATTCACAAGCCGAACGGCAAGCTTTGACCACATAATTATGAAGAAACATTCACGTATGATCCTGAAAGTCTACAGTATCAGGTACGTCTTCCCTGGACAGAAGAAAAGGGACGGTTACCCACCAACAAAGGTTTGGCTGTGGGTAGGTTATGAAGACTCCAGAAGAGGTTTATTGCTGACCCTGGGTTTTGTCAACAATATTCGCAGGTAATTTCTGATCAGTTGTCGCGTGATTTCATTAAGGAGGTTCCATTCGATGACTCTGGGTCATGTCACTATCTGGCGCATCATGGGATCATAAAGGAAAGCAGCACTACTCCGGTTCGTATTGTATTTGATTGTTCCGCTAAGGTTAACCAGTACAAACCCAGTCTGAACAACTGTCTGTACACGGGACCATCTTTAGTACCGGAGTTAGCTCAAGTCTTGTTGAGATTCAGTCTGCATCAGTATGCCTGGGTCAGTGACATTGAGAAAGCCATCTTGATGTTGAAACTACATGAAGACGACAGAGATTACACCAGGTTAATGTGGCCAAAAGATCCTCTTCGACTGGATTCGCCTCTACAATGTTATCGGTTCTAGGTTGTATTGTTTGGCGCTACCTACTCCCAGTTTCTGCTAAACGCAACCATCTTCAAACATCTTCCCTTGTTGAAGTAGACCCAAAGATCGTACAGGAAATTAGAGCCGGGCTATATATCGATAACCTCCAAGGTACTGGGGACAATGAAGAGTCCCTCCTCGTCCGTGCATACGGTATGGCTCGTGAAGTTATGGACAATGCCCACTTGTTCCTGCGTCAATGGGCTACCAATAGTCCTGTTCTGAGAGAGGTGTTACAAAAGGATGGTGTTGCTGCTGAACAGCAGGAACTGGTGAGAGTTCTTGGACTAGTATGGGAGACAGCTTCTGATTATCTTTCCTTTGGAGTACAGTATGCTCCGGTCGAATATGTGACAAAGCGTGAGTGTTTGAGGTTTTCTGCCAAACTCTTTGATCCTTTAGGTGTTTCATTGCCAGTGTCGATAAGGTCTAGAATGTTTCTCCAGCAATTGTGGAGACTAAAATTGGTTTGGGGACGAGCATCTTTCTGAAGACTTGAACACGGAAAGGCTGGGGATAGTAGGTGATCTGGTACTCTGTAGTCGTAATAAATTTGCTCGGAGGGTTGTGTACGATCATGCTGTATCCCTACATGCATTAGTCTTGCAACACAATCCCACCTCTACTCTGTGCAACTCTCCAACCCAAGAGTGAAAAGTTACTCTGTCTTTCTTCTATTCAACAGCTGAGCTTTAGAACTCTCCCAGAATCAGTCTTTCCTTCTTCCTATGACTTAAATTGCTTCAAACTCCGTGTGTCCAGGCATTTTGGCTCGAACTTCTTTTGATGTTGGCCCTGTCACTCTTTCAACTCTGGGAGAGGCACTCGCTACAGGCAGTTCTGCCTTTTGTCTCCCTCACTCTAATAAAAAAAAAAAAAAATACCACCTCCCTTTCACCTTCCCTCTATACGACCTCCCTCGCTCCCACCTCTCTCCCTTCCTCAACACTTTGACTAATTCACTAATAACCTAATCAGTACACCAGCGCTGCGGAATTTCTAGGCATGCACCCAACTATCACTGATCACTTGACCATCACATTATATCTTCCTCTCATTACTAGCCTACTCTCCTTAGCATTGGCAACGACTTTCAAACATTGTATTTTTGTATTGTATGTATGCACGTATGTATAATCTCAGGCACATACACCATAGCTGGGGGTGGCCGACTCGAAACAGAGCCCGAACAGAAACATCATTTAAAGATCCAATGCTTAGGGTCCGGGACCACTTTCGCGCTCCATCGCCCCTTTCTCTGTCACGTCTAGTAGGTGAATTATGCAAGGTGAGGAGGATTCCTAGCACCCTGCCCCCAGAAGGAAAAGTAGGACAGTAAATAGACAGACACAAACAGCTAAGGTTGGGTAGAGGATGCCAAACTTCACTCTGGAGAAGACCAGCCCTCACCCTCCATGTTTATAAATATGGGCATCATTACTTTCATATCCAGCACAGTTTATTTCATTACTGAATGTTATAATATAAGATGTCCTGTAATAATTACAAAAACACACGGAAGAGCAGACTCCTTTACTCGTATATGCATAATTTTACTATACCAATTGTGTTCTCATATGCATGAACCTGTATAAGACATATATTAATAAACATACACACAAAACCGACACAAGCGTACTATAAAGTTAATTGCACATCCTCAAGACCTCGCTAATCCTTCCTGCCGGCCAAATATAACTTCTTGTTTCTGGTAAAGGGCGAAACTCGGACGTGAAGACACGTCCGCCACAGCCCTGCTTTAGTAATTGCAGTATATAACGATGAGAACGATTACAAAATATACAGTACAAGGCATCACAAAAATATTGGAAGCGTTGGCGAGGAAAGCGACACTGAAACGTTTAAAGTATCGTTCTGATGAAAAGTTTCGTAAATGTTGATTTTATTCTGTCATTTATGTGGGCATAGGCTACAATCACGTGCACAGAGGGCAGTGAACCGAAAAATTCAACCAACGTACTATTTATCTAAAATGTGGATCTCAACCAGTGCCAGCTTATCGCTAGCCAACACTACTATTGATGAACTATAGATACACTTCATCCTCGGAAACACACGACATCTAACATTTGTTCTAATGGTAGTGGTGGGTAGGGAGAAGGGAGGTGGTGTAGACTAGAGGAAAAGGGGATGGTAGTTGTGGGGAGGAAGGGAGGGATGTAGGAGTGAGGGAGGAGGTGGTGTAGAGGGAAGATGAAAGGGGAGTGGTGGTTGTGGGAAGGGAGGGAGGTGGTGTAGAAGGAAAGAACGGGGGATGGTAGTTGTGTGGAGGGAGGGAGGGATATGGGAGAGAGGGAGGTGGTAAACTGTTCATACCTCATATCATTCCTCCACATCCCCTACTTCCCCCCTTTCCCCCCCCTCCCTTCAATTATCACCTATTTTCCCTGTTATTCCCTTATTCATTGGTATATTTTCGTGTAAACATCTCCAAACCGATCCTAGGCTGTGGTCATGTGTGTCTATGCGTGGGAAAGAGAGAGATATACAGGCCTTAGTCACTCTCCAGGCTTCGAGAGAGGAGGGTGTGAGGCCGGCTGGCTCACAATTGTTGAATGAACCGCTCGCTAACAGTTCACGATTTTGACCATACAAATGATATTAACACTTGTTTTATTGTTGTTACAGGTTACTATCTTCATATTAAAGGTAAAACAGGCGCATATGAATAAGTAATAACGATATTTATCGTAAAAGGACGATTATAGGCAGGAATGGAGCTTAAAATTGCCGCCCAGAACTGTGGTGTTCACTACACCCTGCGCGCGCTCGCCAGGTTAAGGGGAGATTTTCACTTAGATTTTTTTCGAACCTCCTCCCTCATGATTAGACCCATTAGTTTTGATATTTTATAACTAATTCCCTGTTAGGTTTGGCGATTTTAAGACATTTCGCCCAATTTCTGTCAATTTTAAGACCTTTCGTGCCATTTAGGTGTCAATTTTTTCCTGGCGAGCGATAGCGAGCCTGTGATTTAGGAGCAGGCCAGAACATGTTTCTACAGAAATTAATACAAATATATATCTTGGGGGTCTCGGGGGTTTTATTTTAAAGCTTGATGGGGGTCTTCCCTTAACGTTGCCTTCTATTCTTCCAAGTTTGAGATCGCAACGTCACAACTAAAGAAAATGCATTTCCTGGCATTGATCTTCATCCCCTATCATCCTTCCCGAGAGGAAAGTCATTGGCTTCAGTTGTATATATATATATATATATATATACTCTATATATATAAGGGTGATTCAGTAACCCTTTTCATAAATTTAATGGCTAATTCGGGAGACAAAAATAAGACTAATTTACTCTATGACCCTTAGTGTGAGTCTTTGATATGATGGAGATATTACACCTTTAAAGTTATCGATAGATAGAAAAGAAAAAAATCGAAGGAGTGAGAATGAAAATGTCGTTGCTAACTGGCAGGGTAGCGTAACCAAGACTTGGTATCAAAATGGCTGCATACGGTAGTATTAATTATGATGATGGTGATAAACTGCTAATGTTCTTTTGAGCATTGAGACAACTGCTACCATATGCAACCATTTACATACCACGTGTAAGCAAAGAAACAATCTTTAGATTCATGTACAGATTGATTCAAGATTCATTAAGAGGACCGGAGTATCAAAGCTCAAAGTCGGCAGGAAGATCCCTCCTCCTCCACTTACCCCTCTTTCACCACTTACTCCTCCTCCTCTTCCTCTTACTTATCCTCCGCCGCCTGCTTCTCCCCTTGCTACTACTACTACTAATACAATGATTATTAATAATAATGATGATGATAATACAAATACAGTAGTAATGTACCTTTGTAAATTGCGAAAGGAACTGCATCCAGCTACCGTATGCAGCCATTTTGATACCAAGTCTTGGTTATGCTACCCTGCCAGTTAGCAACGACATTTTCATTCTCACTCCTTAGATTTTGTTTCTTTTCTATCTATCGATAACTTTAAAGGTGTAATATCTCCATCATATCAAAGACTCACCCTAAGGGTCATAGAGTAAATTAGTCTTATTTTTGTCTCCCGAATTTGCCATTAAATTTATGAAAAGGGTTACTGAATCACCCTGTACAGTATACAGTATTTTTTTTTTTTTTTTTCTATATTCCAACTAATATATACAGTATATACCGTATATATTACCACTTTGGGAAACAGTCCACCAAATATAACGTGTGTTTTTTCTTAAGAGAGTTCAAATATCTTGCATTTATAAAACCATCAAGTAACTCTTTTTGTGAACGGAGTAATTCTTAATCTATCATCAAAGGAGATTTAGTTTTTTTGTTTTCAAACTCTATCAGTACATTTGAGATCTTTACTTCATGTTCCATTAGCATCCTGTTTTATAAGTCACCTACATCCCTCAAGAGTCCACGGTTCTTTGCTTTGCCACTCTTACAGCTTTTGGGAATTCGTTTGGCAGACCTGGTTTGAGTTGCAGAGTATGTGAAATTACTGCTTCTTTTTTAGTATTTTCAAGCTGCATGTGTATTGTTTTATGTCTTGATTGAAGACTAATATATATTCATTATCTTTTCACAAGGGAAAACTGATATATATTAATTATCTTTTCATAAGGGGTTACAGACACTGACATTTTCCATCTAGTGTTAGTTTTTTCATGAGTAATTTTTGCCAGACATTCAAAAGATAAGATTTAATCCGTTTTGCATAATTGTGCATGGATGAAGGACACCATTAGTTACATGGTGATTATTTTCATGGATTTGTTTTTCAGTGTGCATTTTTATGCAAAACAAAAATAAAAATCAATATTTGTCACCCGGTCTTCTTCACCTGTTGTCGCCGTGACGTCCTTGCTGACTCGTTGTTAAAGTCATGGTAAAATGACCTCCACAAAATTGACAGAATTAATTAAAACACCATTTGAGGAGGAACACTTTATTGACAACGTTTAGCATATATCGTCTAGAAGTTATCTGCGAAACATTATCAATAAAGGAAAGGTCATGGAGTTGTAATAATTACACCAATTATTGGTGTCTGGACAGATCCTCCAAAGCCAAAAGAGTGACAGAGCCAAATTCAAGAGACGGTCAGTTTAGGTCACAGGATGAAGGAATGATTGATTGAGGGAGAGAGTCCGACAGTTCACGTGTTGAGTAGAAGACTTAAAATTAAAACATTTGCCAATGCTTAGGTTGGAGAGCTGGCCAGAATAAAACTGGAACTCGCCGCAAGGGAAGGGGTATGCACCGAGAAAGCTCCGAAGAACACTGATTGTTGTAATAGCGATAGAAGAGTGAAAGAGATGCAACATTGCAGCATGTAGAAAGAGATTGTAGGGAACTAGTAAGAGGAAGTGAGTTGATGAGGCGAAATGCTTTTGATTCTACTCGTTCGAGAAGTGTGGTATGGGTGGAGCCTCCCCACACATGTGAACAATACTCAATACAGGGGTGCACTGTGCCCCAATATAGAGCAAGAAGCTGTGCGGGGGTGAGGAACCCAAGGAGACGGTTGAGCACACCTAACTTTTGGGAAGCTGTTTTAGCAAGAGTGGTAATATGATCTTCCAAGAAAGGTTTGGGGAAAAAGATACATCTAGAACATTGAGAGAAATTAAGGGTTAAATTGTCTATTGTTGAAGAATAATTGATAGTCTTGAGAAAGATTGTCATAGAGAGATAGAGGGAGGAATTGTGTCTTGGAGGCATTGACAGTAACTAGATTTGCTCTGCCCCACTCAGAAATAATTGATAGATCAGAAGATCGGTGTTATATGGCCTCGTCACGTTTTTTTTTCTTTTTCTGAGTGATTGTATGCTGGGTTGATGTGAAAAACTAGTTGAATAGTGTAAGGTACAATCGTCAGCATATGAGTGGATAGGACTAGATATACAGTTGAGGAGATCATTAATGAATATTAGAAAGAGAATTGGAGACAGAACAGAACCCTGAGGAACACCGGAGTTTTATAGATTGAGGAAGTGAGCGATGGCTGTCCACAACTGCAGCTATGGAGCGGTCTGAAAGGAAATTAGAGACAATGGCACAGAAATGGATAGAAACTGAAGGAGGGTAGTTTAGAAGTTAGAGATTTGTGCCAGACTCTATCGAAGGCTTTCGATATGTCTAGCGCAATAGAGAAAGCTTCACCGAAGTCCCAAAAGGAGGATGACCAAGAGTTAGTAAGAAGATCACCAGTAGAGCAGCGATCTGAAAGTAGATTATGGGAAATATATTCTTAAGAAATTTTGAGTTCAGAATAGTATAAAACACTTTGGAGATACAAGAAATAAGAGCAATTGGACAATAGTTGGAGGGTTGGGAGCGGTCACCCTTCTTTGGGATAGGTTGAATAAGGGCAAACTTCCATCAAGAAGGAAAGATGTTATAGGAAAGACAGAGACGAATTAGTTTGCCTAGGCAGGGAGTCAGCACAGAAGAACAGTTTTTGAGTACAACAGGAGGAACACCATCCGGTCCGTACGCCTTCTTAGTATTAAGCCCAGAGAGGGCAGAAAGTACATCCTTAGAAGACATTATGATCCTGGGCATAAGTAAGTGAGAGGGGGGTGGAGAAGTAGGAGTAGCGCCGCATTCATCTAGGATGGAGTTTTTAGCGAACATTTGAGCGAAGAGTTTAGCTTTGTTAGAGGAAGAGGTGGTGGTAGTACCGTCAGAGTTGAGAATAGGAGGGAAAGACAAGGAAGTGCAATTGTTGGAAGTTTTGGGCTAGATGCCAAAAAGCTTGTTAAGTGCTAGAGTTGGAAAGTTCAGAGCATTCGTTATTGATGAAAGAGTTTTTGGCGAGTCGAGTCGTAGAACACATTTGGCTTAATTCTGGGCAGAGACATATAAATTACGGGATTCTTGAATTTTAAAGCGACGGTATCGTTTGAATGCTTCCTCTTGCTTGCTGCAGCAGTAGAACAAGCGTGAGTAAACCTCTAGCTCCCCCCTTCCCTCCCTCCATGTTTCCCTCCCTTACATTTCCTTCCATCTCCCTCTATGATTGTCTCCTTCACACCTCCCTCCCTCCCTCCATGTCTCCCTAAATTATATTTCCTATCCTCCTCCCTCCGTTTTACCTCCACCAGTGAACTCTTATGCAAATCTGTAAAATATGTCTTGCGTATATTATCCCTCGAAGGTGTAATTTTATTTTTATTTATTTTTTGTTTTGTATTTTTGTTTGTGAATTTGATCGAAAGGGTCAGCTAGCCTGCACTATTGTAATTAAGGTAATCATGTTTTATTAGGTATTAGCTTAATGTTGGTTAAGTTTACCCAATTTACTCCAAGGGCGGTCTTTTTGGAACTCCCTTGTTTCGTTCCATTGGTTTGGAGATTTTAAGACGTTTCACCCCATGTAGGTGTTACTATTTTATGGTTAAAAGAAATCAGCCTTCGGCCGGGATTGATTTTGTTTTGCCGAAAACATTACAAAATTACCTATCGTGCAGGTCACAACCACCTTAATGGAACCAGAGACAGAGAACCAGAGTGAGATAATAGACGGTGTATAACATATATATTCATCAGTCTATATGCCTGTCTCATTGTAATTATCTGTCCATATATCTTTATCTTAATGGAACCAGAGACAGAGAACCAGAGTGAGATAATAGACGGTGTATAACGTATATATTCATCAGTCTATATGCCTGTCTCATTGTAACGTATATATTCATCAGTCTATATGCCTGTCTCATTGTAATTATCTGTCCATATATCTTTCTCTTAGCCGTCCACACCAGCTTTATTTCAGAATATACACACTGTATTTACCAAGTTTCGCAGATAGCTTCTTCAGACCCGAAAAACCTATCTACGAAGAGCTCATCCTCCAGTGTGTGTGGGTGTTATTATTCTGTAAAATGTTCTGAGTTCATTTTAACAGATCTATTTTTGACAATTGTTACTACATAAAACTAGAAGTATTCGTATCATAATATCCTCCACCACCTATCCTCACTCCATTGTACACTAGAAGTATTCGTATCATAATATCCTCCACCACCTATCCTCACTCCATTGTACACTAGAAGTATTCGTATCATAATATCCTCCACCATATCCTCACTCCATTGTACACTAGAAGTATTCGTATCATAATATCCTCCACCACCTATCCTCACTCCATTGTACACTAGAAGTATTCGTATCATAATATCCTCCACACCTATCCTCACTCCATTGTACACTAGAAGTATTCGTATCATAATATCCTCCACCACCTATCCTCACTCCATTGTACACTAGAAGTATTCGTATCATAATATCCTCCACCACCTATCCTCACTCCATTGTACACTCGGACACCAACTCTAACCCACTCATAACAATTCGAGGATCCCTTATGTATTTCTTTCTGCAATTATATATACTTGGATTTATTATTGGATATATCTTACTTTTCAATAAGTAGTATATATAGTTTTATAATTAATGTAAAGATTTTTTTTTTCATAAATTCGTTTCCATAGATATGCTTGTATAATTAGAAATATATGAAATCCACGACTACTTATGAGTGGTTTGGAGACTATGGTATCCGGGTGTACAGTCACAAGCCATAATACATGTACAACCATTGGAATCTTTGAACCAATGAAGCCAAACTATGAAGCATTTGGGATATTATGTAGCTCAGTATTATCTCGTATGGGTTGATACAATTTATAAAGGTTGTGTTTATACTATGGCATGCGACTGTACCTTCTGCATCCCATACTCTCGCCCCAATCCCTCCACCTCAACTGTAGGGCCATTTAAGCCACCATTATCAAAGTTAATGATGGAGAGGTGGTCACATTTCACAGTTAAATGGTCCTATATCTCCCCCCCCCCCCCCCCCTCCCCTCTCTCTCTCTCTCTCTCTCTCTCTCTCTCTCTATCTATCTAGCTATCTCACTCTCACTCACACACACTCTCTCTCTCTATCTATATATCACTCACTCACATACACACTCTCTCTCTATCTATATCTCACTCTCACTCATACACAGCCACTCTCTCTCTCTACCATCATTTCTACCACCAGACGCTGCAGACGCTCTGTCAACGCTCTCACGATATCGATCATAATTTGAGTATTAACTACTCATCCTCTTCATTCATGTGCATGAAAGGTGGTTAAGAGCACGTTTAACCATCCTGTAGCTTAGTAAGTAACACTGCACGATATTTCGCTGTGTATTGACTGATAAACTTTGTGTTTATCACAAGACTCCTGCTCGGACAGGGCGCCACTAGCGCCATCTATTGTTTTGTTTTGTAAACAAACGCTCTCTTATTATTTTATATAAAATCGTAGCCCCTAATTTGATAATTATAGGGAATAGACTCGCAGTGTTATTATACATAATTTATTAGGGAAAGTGAAGCTTTATGGAATCCTTATAATATACTCACATAGATTCCGTTGTGGTAGAATAGTTTTGATAAATTTTGTAACTCGATTTTGCGATAAATAGTCCCGCGCGTAAACAAACTCAGTCCCGCAATCTTGAGAGCTCTGCTACGGACGTGTTCGAAATGGAGTGCACTCGCTACGGTAAAGTGTTATGTTCTATAAAGATGTTACTGTATGTCTAATATATGAACCCACAGTAGCTGGCATGCAACTTGCAAGGGCTAGAGGTGTCTATCCCACGTACTGGGTCTAGGGCACTCTAGGGTTAGGTTAGGTTAGGTTGTTTGGTTAGGTTAATGTACTAGGTCTCGGAAACAAGATTCGTAGTTGCGGTAGTATTTAAATCAAAACTATAGTTAACTATCAACACTATTCTCCCACAGTGGAATCTATGTGAGTATATTATAAGGATTCCATAGAGCTTCACTTTCCCTAATAAATTATGTATAATAACGCTGCGAGTCTATTCAAAAAAATTACCCCTAATTTTACCCATTACCTACTGTAGTAAGTATCTATTTAACTGCCTTGTATGTAAGTAAAGCTTTGCATATTAATTTACTAATTAACAATATTGTTTACTAACTAACCTGCCTACAGGGACGAACGCCGACGCCATTTTGTAAACAAACTTTTTGGGGGATTATACATATTAAATTCCAGCCAATTTTGTACCAAATTGAAGTGCATTCATTTATCTTTTCCCCGTAGATATATTCTTGACTTTTTCTCCTCAGACTAATTTTACTTTAAGCTAAGGGTGTTATTTGTACAAACTAACCTAGCCTAACCCAACTTGCCAAGCTTTTAACCTAACCCAAACCTAGCCTAGCGAATAGCCAGTCAATCTGTTTTTATTATTAACTCTTGTAGATATTGTATTTAGTATCCTACTGTAGCTATATATATCTGTAATTTTAGTTGTTGCTTGCACGATCTTGTAGTAACCTTTGACTGATACACTTTTTTGTTTTATCTAAAAAGAGTAGGCTCCTGCTTTACTAGGCTACAGCGACACCAGGGCCATCTGTTGATACGGTATATTAACCCCTTGTGTGCAGTCACACTTCATTTTTATATAATCTCTATTTGGTGAATTGTATATTTAGTTACATATTCTGATATATATATATATATATATTTGTTTAAGGTTAGGTTATCACACCTGGTAGCCTATTTCTGCGTATTTCAATTTTATTATTTTTGGTTAGGCTACTCAACGCTGGTAGCCTATTGTTGCGTATTTAAATTTAAAAACAATTTTTGGTTAGGCTATCGCCCCTGGAGGCCTAATTCTGCGTAGCTCAATTTTTTTTTGTTTTCGGTTAGGCTATCACCCCTGATAACCTACTTCTGGTGATGGTGATGGGCTGGCGTGGTGATGGGCTGGTTGTGGTGATGGGCTGGTCTATCAGAGTGAGAACTGAGCGATCTCTGCCATACCCGCAGCTTACTCTGACTGTTCCTTTAACTTATATATTTTCTAGATCTCAAGTGACGGCGTCTTTTCCGTGGATTGACCTCCCAATCTACCAAGATTGGAAGCCAAAGCGTCACATTTTTCCCTTGCCCCTCAACTTTCTCTTCATAATTACTGAGGGGCACAGGGCCCTGGGTGGGGCTTTGGTTTCCCGGGCGTTTCCGCACCCTCCTCAGCTCCCCGCCATGGAGTGGCTTCGGTCACCCAGGCTTTATTGTGGTCGGCGGGGAGGGTTCTGTGGGGGCGCTCGGTTATGGCCTTGGAATTGCTCGGGGCCTTGGGGCTGTTCGGCCAGGCAGCTTGGGGAACAACAACAACAACAACAACAACAACCTACTTCTGCGTATTTCAACATTTTTTTTTTTTTTTTTTTTTTTTTTTTTTTTTCTATATTCCAACTACTTCCTCTCCGGCATAGGCTGATAGCCTTTACACTCTACCTCTGAACACGGTGAGACCCGTGAGGTCTTGCTCCAGTCTAGGGAGTGAGACATGGGAAGCTTCACGGCTCGAAGCAATTCCATCTCTGAAGCTGCTCTGCCTCTGTGCTTCACAGTCTCAACCCCCAGGCTCCGACCCTCACTCTCAGAACGCCACCTATTGAGCAATTAACTCACTAGGCATTGCCCCCCTGTAGCATATTTTTGAATATGGGAATATTCATACAATGCTATTTAATCAGGGAACAATGAGGGTATTTATTTGGCATTTCGGTGTGCTGTGGTAGCCTAATGCATTTTTTTTTTTTTTTCTATATTCCAACTTCCTCCCTCTCCGGCATACTGTAGGCTGAGAGCCTGGACATTCACAGCTGTACAATGAGCAGTGAAGCCTGTGAGGTCTTGTTCCAGTCTAGGGAGTGAGACATGTGAAGCACGTAGAGTACAACGAGCACCTGCCATCTTGCCTTCACATGAGGCAAGGTGCTCACTCATGGCCCGAAGTGACCCCATCTCTGAAGACACCTCGTTCCCGTGCTTCACTGTCTCATCCCCTACACTCGGACTCTCACTCTTACACACACACACAACGCCACTGATACTAGGTACAGCACAAATTCTATCCCAATAATATCTTCCCATTGACAAATTCAGATTCGAACCCGGGTCCATTGGATTACCAGTCCAGTGGCAAGACCACTCTGCCACACCTTCCCTTGAAGTGATTGAAGTGTTTTTAAAGTGAGTGAAGTGTTTTAAAGTGAGTTAAGTGTTTTAAAGTGAGTGAAGTGTTTTTTAAGTGAGTGAAGTGATCTGAAGAAAGTGACTGTCACCATGCCTCGCACTTGTACGAACTGCGCCGGTAGGTTTGGTGAGTCCATGTTTGCTGCTGTCGATCTTCAAGTCTGCCGTCTCTGCCAGCAACGAGAGAATTTGACAGTGAAATTAGATGAAGCCTACAACAAGATCAACGTCCTCACCATGAAGCTGGATTCACTCCAAGAGTTTGTAACACTCAACGTTGGAGTACCACAAACTTCAATTGTCACCGCAACTCCAGCAGCCACCAACACCCCAACGTCAACTGCCAACAATTCAACGCCTGCAGTAGCCATTTCAGCTGATGGTTCCGATACTCAAGAAACAAATAGTGACTCTCTTCCCCCTCAAGACAACTTCCGTGTCATGAGGAACGTTTGCCCCAAGACCAGGAAACCCATACCGATTACCGAGTGTCAAAACCGTTTCCAGATACTCACAGACTCAGATGACGAAGAGGAAATAGAAGAAGTCCGGCTCGTGGGAGACTCGCTGATACGTGGTCGGCTCACAGAGCTTTGCCCCAGGGCACCTAAGACCAGGAAGCATTTTTTGTATCCCTGGTGGTGGTGTGGACGACGTAGTTGCAGCAGTTGACGAAGTATCAAAGCTGGCCCCTGCTAATACAATGTAAGTCATCCACGTTGGTTCCAACGATGTACAGCGAACCAGGTCGGAAGATTTGCTTTTAACAGTACCAGCAGCTGATCAAGTCGTTTAAGAAGTCATCAAGGATCATCGTCTCAGGAATCAGAACAGCGGAACTGCTCCTTGTTACTGCGCCCATGTTGGTCCTTATCCCTCTGACTGCACACTATTTTCTTCGTGGCCTCGTGGTGCTTGGGGGAACTGGAATGGTTTTGCCTGGCGTTGTTGGCATATCAGGTTTTTATTTGTGGCAATTCTGGCGTCTCGTCTGGTAAGGTGTAGTGGTGCACAGGTAGGTTTTTGGGCGGCCAGGTGTTGTGGGTTTGTTAGGGTTTTACTGTCTTCACATGGTTTTGATGCCGCGTTGGTCTTTCGTGATGGAGGTGAGTTTTCTTTCTCGGTGTGGGTTATTCTGTTCCTGGTTTCTGCTGCTGTCTTCCTTTGTTACGGTGTGGTGGAGTTTGGGTATCCTGGGCATCTTTGTTATCTTGGTCTTGGTATCTCTCTCCTTCGACTTCGATATTTCTAGTTTAGTTTCTCCATCGTCTATCTTGTTCCGTTTTCCTTGGTGATGTTGTCTTTTGGTGTTGGTTAGATTAGTTTCCCCTTCTTCGGTTTCTTTCCTCTTTCCTGGGCGAGTTGGTACGGTGGTAATCCTTAACTTGGGTATTTTAATATATATGCCAGTCATTACCTAGAATATAATTATGAACACCCATATACTGTATTTTGAAGCCATGTTCAGAAACTTTATTAAAATTATTCTCCCAACAGCTTAAGACATTTATGTACCGGTACATAAGTACAGTTGCGATAATACTCTAATATAATCCACTCCTCTCATGTCACATTTCTCCATTTCGATGCCTACCTTTCCGCTTCTTCCACTGCCTTCTCTCCTTCCTTCCCCTCTCTCCTCTCCTCCCTACCTCTCTCTCCTCTCCTTCCATCCTCTCTCTCCTCTACTTTCTTCCCTCTCTCCTCTCCTCCCTGCCTCTTCCTCCCTGCCTCTCTCCCCTCTCCTCCCTGCCTCTCTCCTCTCCCTCTTCTCTTTCCTTCCTTTCTTCCTCTCCTTTCTTCCTCTTTATCTTCCTCCCACCACACTGCCCATGTGTTATCGTGGTGTTTTCGTTTATGAGTTGGTCAAAGTTATCCACCAAGTTCCCACCAGCAACAGTGTATAACTTGATTCACATCAACTTGGGATCACTTGTAACTTGTAAGCACATTTTTTCCGAGTGGCACTGAGGGCGAGATAACTTTATCCTAGAGGCTCTTCATGAAAACACTTGAAACACTTCACTATAAAAACAAACACAATGGGAGTCTGTAGAAAGTTGATTGACCTATACAAGACAGATCCCTCTAACACCCAACCAATCACGTGCATAATCTATCTATTATTATCCTTGAAGCTCTCTATCGTTTTTTATCCTACTATGGTGCTAGTAGCCTACTATAAACGCTGTATTATTGTCATAGTACATTCAAGAGAAAGGGGGCGAAAACATGGGTAATAAAATATAAATGTACAGAGAAGCCTTTGTGTAAGCCAGTAAGCTTTTCAGGCAAAAATGGTCAAAAGAAAAAAGGTACGGATTTCTCATTTATTCTCTATAATCCACGGATTTCTAAATGCAAACATAGACAGGAAAAGCTGGAACCATGTCAAATTCCACCTTGAATTTCACACGGGATTAAAGCTGCTTGCATAAAGTATTAAAGTGATAAAAGAACTATACAACAAGAAACAAATAATATGAAGACAGATGAACTATAATAATGATATGGAAAAAACAATGATGGAAGAACAAAGCATACGAGGAAAAGGAAGTTAACCCTTTCACGATTATGACTCATTTTGGCAGTTTATTCAGGCTATCATTAGATAATTTGATGCAGTTTGGGAAGGATATGTGAGTAAAGACGATCTCAATTAACCCTCTGACTTCCATCTACCCTTTATAAGATGAATGCAATCTTATAACATGTGTTTGTAAATTTCATTAATCGATTTTAGGAGTGTAGTGGTTGTTGGAAGGAACATAATAATTGATATTGGTTCAGGGGTAATTTATCGAGAGGACTTCCATAGTGGTTAAGGCCCCATTAATTGCTCTTTCCATTCACATATGCATAGCCTACGTGAGTTGCAGTTGGGATTTGTGTACATGCTTAGATTGATATGCAGGATTCGAAGTTGCATAATAAATCGTAGGCAGTGTCCACCATTCTTTTAACTGTCTTCGTGGTGCGATGCATAAGGTGTTGATTTTCGGTGTGAGCATCCTGGATTCGAATCCACAGACTGCCACATGTGTTTGTAAATTTCATTAATCGATTTTAGGGTATAGTTGGTTGTTGGAAGGAACATAATAAATAATAGCCAGAAAATAAGAAAAAAAATGCGTAATCGGATCTTGAATGAGTTCCTATAGCCAACACTCGCCTAGGATATGTAGCAAGACTCCGTTCACTATAAGGTGCAACGTCTTGGGGGTTATTATGATACTTTGTTTAATTATTCTTGAGGGTTTTCATTGTTTTAGCCATTTTTGAACAATGTGTTTTTAGTTTACCCCCGGAGACTTAGAAACACGCCTCTACAAGACCCCATTCAAACTAAAAAAAAACGTCCCCAGGGGGACACCATTTAAGCTAAATATGTACATTTTTCGGTAGAAAAATTTCCCGGCCAAAGGCCAGTTCTCTTCAAATTGCTAGGGCTCGCTATCGCTCGCCCGAGGAAAAATTGACCACCTTATTGGGGTTTGAAGTTTGAAAGTGAGGTGAAACGTCTTAAAAATCTACAAACCTAATTGGGAGCGTAAAACAGGGAGGATCGAAATTGGCCAGCCCTGCACCTAAGAACATAAGAACATAAGAACAAATAGGGAGGTCTGTAGAAAGCCGATTGGCCTAAGCAAGGCAGATCCCTGTCCCACACCACCCCAAATTAATTACAAAGCCCAATTATAGGCATCAACACTCTAATACCCGGCGGATTCATCTTACCAAAACGGGTTAGAGATAAAGCGCAGGATTATGGGGTCTGCAGAGAGTGATTGGGCCCAACCCGGCTGATCCCCCCTTCACACCCAACCCTTCTCGTCCAATAGTGGCTTATCCAATTGTTATCTTCGTAAAGCTCACCTAATAGGTTAACCCGATTTTCCATTCCATTCCCCCGCCCTTTCTGTTTGTTGAATTCAAACTGGAAGCAAACCAAACCCTTGGTGATAGTCTTCTGAAACATATCACATAAAAATAATTCAAAACAATGTAATTTATCATATTCTAACATCAGGCTGGACACTTCTGTGGAAAATCATTGAAACGAGCATTTGGTTTTATCTATAAAAAACAAAAATATTATTTGTATCAAGAAATTTCCCGCTCAATTTTAATTTCAGTTCATCCTCTACTTTACTCTACACTCTCTCTCTCTCTCTCTCTCTAAACTCGGTAAATATTTTGTATTTAACATTTTAGATTACGGGGGATTATTAGTATGTATTGATTGCTAAGTAACCAAAGACCAATTAAAGTAGGTCAATTTAGTGTACCTCTTTGCCATCACTTTGTTTAATTAGTGTGTGTTAGTTCACTCTCTCACCCTAATCCCTCCCCCCCAATCTATCTCTGTATCCTTCATACACACAC